>CAJPEV010004890.1:0-14486 GCA_905338385.1 Darwinula stevensoni
TGATATTTCATTAGTGTCTTTATTTTAATAAAGTTAAGTAATTTCCTTGGAAAGATCACGAGGGTTTCCATTTCTCCAGAATTGCTGTCTGGCGAGCCTGCCTTAAATCTCGAATCTGGAACGGGACAAGTGACCAATTAATATTGATCGCTTGTTACGTCACACCTTGATACGACTTTCATACTTAAATCCCATAATATTCTCTGATAGATCGATGGAGGGGGTTCTCTGGAATGCATGAACACATTCATGTTTGCAATGTAAGGTGAAATTCCCTCGGAAAGTTCATCCAAGCCGAGTGTTTCCGGTAGGATGTCCACCGCCCGCCTCCACCTGACCGGGCTTTCATCGGCGCGGCCGATCCGGTATCTCTGGAGCAAAATAATCAATTTTATTTTGGACAAGTCGACAGTAAAGGGTCTCTCGAGTGTATCTATGCCCCAAACACCAACTTTTTTCTCCCGCTCATTCGTGATGTCTCTCGTTTCCGACTGCCCCCCACCCCTCTCCTCCCTCATGTACGCTCGCGTATGAATGCTTCCCTGATTCGCCTTCAACATTGGGATTGTTTTGGGTTACGTCGGGATTGTTTTGGGTCAAAAATCAATTTTCAGAAAATGTCGTCGTTCAATCTTCTTGAAACACGCCTTGATGCCATCGCTACTCACTTACAAATGCAGAAGAATGCAAGGAATCGTATGACAATGTTCACAGGGATTTAGTGTATCGTTTTACAAAGAAAATGCGGCTTAAAGTAGGCGCTATCAGTACCTAATCCCGCAGGACGCGTATACGCGTCACCCGACGTCAAAGGGTTAAAATGTTCTTTGATAAATTGATAGAGGTGGTTCTCTGTAGTGCCTAGATATATTCACCGGGCTTTCATCGACGCACACGATCGGGTGTCACTGTTGCAAAATCATTGAATATTTTTCGACACGTTGACAATGAGTCTGACAAATGTATTTATGCCCGCAACACCTAATTTTCTATGACCCGAGTCTTGAAATGATGTCGAATCATTGGGAATTATTATGCTCACGATCTGTGCACCGGTTCTTTCGGAATGTTCATTCTAGAGAAACGAATCCATTACGATGTACATCCCCCACCTTCATTACCTCTCAATCTACCGAAGGCGGTATATCATATAATCCTACATCATGTGTCGGATCGACTCGATATGATAGACCCCCCCATGCGATTATGCAACTCCACTGACAATGGACTTTTCGGTCGGAAGTCTGCAAATACAACTTTGAAGTTAGTAATTCCGCACCTGAGAAGCCTTATGGCAAATATGAAATACCACGGCCCGCGGATATAGTTTTATCCCGGCACTTTTGTTGCCTGCTAAAAATGTATATTCATGTGCCGGCTATTCTGATTGGTGATGACGGGACTGCTGCCCTCAAACATCAGCCAAAATCACAATTCGGCCCTCTATGGGGAAAGTATTATCACTGTATTATCAGGCAGCTGGCCGACCAGTTCATCCCTACGTAGCCTGCTCATCGGGCCCGCAAATTTCAGTCCGCAATAGAGTTTGATGCCGAGTGTGAGCAACGATTCGAATCGGCACAATGCAGACGGGTTCAGAAAAGTCTATCTGTATAGGCCACTGCCGGACAGAGACAGCTGAAGACGGAAGGGCAGATATTGCCTATTATGATATTGATAGAAAGATCCCTCAGTGGCGGACGCGATTTTTCATGTATGTTACAGAACCATTGGTAGCGAGCGTAAAAGCCATGAGTATAAATTGAGAACGATTTCAATACATGACAGAATGACAGATTTTGAAGAGCAAGGTAAAATAGAAGGTGAAAAATGTCTCCCTTTTCCTGAAGCATATAAAACCGGATCGCGAGGACAAGACGGAAGGGAGAGGGGAAGGGGGGGGGGGGGGCGCGAGGAGGAAGGCGAGTCCCAAGCACATCCTGTTAGGAGAGGCTGGGGGATGGGGAATGAAGGTTATGTAAAAAATTAATATGAAATTGTGCGTGCGTCCTGTCGTCCGCATAAGCGGTACTCCGCTTGAAAACCATGCTAAAGGAAAAATTTCGCAATTTGACAATCCGAATGCCAAGAAAGGCGACTGATGTCTACTCTGAATCGTAGAAGATTCCACCTCATGATATTGGATGACATGATGAATCGCCTGTGGAAATGGACATTCAATTGTGGAGGAATGGGAAGGAAACGTTACTGAATTCATCGGAAAAATTGGGATGCATCGTCGAAGAGAAATGAAAACGGAAAAATTTTGTGAACTCACACAGATTTCTCGTGACGTCATTCATAACATATTGAGAATAGGAAAGGAAAGACGCAGCAAAACGAGATTTTAGCCAAAGCCATTCGACAAACCGAACATGCAAAATAAAGAATTTTAAATCACTACTTGAAAACGATGTCATAAAAAAGGCGACCAAATTCAAATTGTTTCATAGAATGATGATGGAGAGGTCAGGCTCTAATGCAGTGTTTCCCAAGCGATGTCCCGCGACACACTGGTGTGCCGCCAGTAAGGCCATGTGCCAGTGTGCCGTGAGATTTGAGAGTTGACAACAAAAACTAAAAACCTAAAACTAAAAAAAAATATTAAAAACAAGAGGGAAAACAATATCTATATATATATCAATAGAGAAAAGTTAGTGCCTGGGGCATCGATGCACTATAGAGACACTTTGCTGTCGAGGTGTCAAAAAAAATGTGGTGATTTTTCAGCAGAGATACCTGATCGGCCCCGCCGATGAAAGCCTAGCTCCGGTGGAAGCGGGCGGTGGGTATCCTGCCGGAAACGCTTGGCTTGAATGAATTTTCACAAGAAACCAAAGCATAGATCAAGCGACAACTTTGGCAGTGACTTTTGGCCAAACTATGGGTCGGAGGTAACTATGCGACCCTCTTTGCACTTCCCTAGAGACCCCCTACAACAATTACTTTTCAGATTCCGAATCCCAGACGGTCGATTTTTCCTCCCCTACTGCCTTAAACCTTCCTATTCTGTTCCCATTTTAAGTACACCATTTACGTTCGGGTCACCGCTGACCCGATATACTATACGTTTCCTATGGTTTGAATAGGAATTCACTTGAGTTTTTTTTTGCTGCTTCGTGATTTCTTATAGCAAAATGATCGATCACTCGTTTGTTCATTATTTCATTAGCTATATTTGCATACCAAATAATTGTTAGCACTGAGTTAATTCCAAAATCTTGCAACAAAAACTGATCTTCAAAATTGTCATTTGCAAATAACCTTTATTTATTAATTGCTTTGCAAGCCACATTCCCTTGCTCATTCCCCCTCCATAACTTTTATTTTTGCTTCAGTAAAACGGGGAGACATAGAAAGCTGAAACCTGGCCTGGACGTGCCTACAGAGACTGTGAGTTCAGGCAAAATGCAACATTTTAGATCCATGCCCTATGGGGATATTTTGGGGGCCGACGTTTTCAAGTATTTTTTGTCCTGGCGTATTGAGTCAGTGTGGAAAGATGAAAATTGGTACATAACTTCCTATTCGGATGCCGTAGAAAAATTTAGACTTTGGAAGTAAATGCCCTGTAGACACAAATTTCAAAGGGAGATGGTTTCAACTAATTTTTTATGCCAGTTAAACTGATGAACATAGAAAGCTGAAACTTTACATGAATGTGACTACCGAGAGAAGTAGTAGAAGTATATGTTAAGTCTCGATATATCTCCTGGGGGAATTTTTTCTAGGGGCGATGATTTAAAAAAAAATTGTCTTGGCTAATTGGACATAAACGGAATGGTGAAACTTGGCACACGTATAACTGACCGGGAGAGAAGATTGGATGGAAGAGAGGACGAAGGAAACCCAGGGGATGGCCGGGAATAGAAACCGGACCTCCTGATTACCGGTCAGGTGTGTTTCCGTTTACACCACCGAACCCGAGACATTCCTTCGCTACTCCCACTGACATTCTTATCATGACAATATTATTGAGTTGAGGGAGTATTCAGTTTTCATGGTGCATCCCCTCAGTGCATAGCTTTTGGGTGGGTCGGCTATTCCAAACATGTTTTTTCACCAGCGAAATGGCTAACGTATACGATTGAAACTTTGTGGGCATGTAGTTCACTGAGGATGGATTTCGCTTTAAAAAAAAAAGGTACGTTTCCATTAAAACGGCTCAGGGCACATATTTTGCCAAAAGCGTATTTTCCCAAATTTTCTAATCCAGCGAAGCAGATGGGGGTAGAAAGTTTAAACTTGGGAAAGAAGTACCTAATATATAACTGAGTAAAGAAAAAATTATATTTTTATCACATATGGACGAACGTGAGTAGCTGACTGACATCAGTAGCTATTCCCATGCTGAGTTAATGAAAAAATTATACTTTGGTGATACATGCCATAGGGGTACACCTTTTCGTGGAACCAATTTTCAAATAGTTTTCTTTGCTTCAATCAAACGGAGGCACATGAAAAGTTGAAACTTGGCAAGAACGTGATGGCTGACGCACGGAGCTCAAATGCCAAAATAGTTATGGTTCATACTTCTTGGGGACGAAACGTTTTCTATGAAGTTTTCATATATTACCGAATTGGGTAGAAATAGAAAAGCAGCTAGCGCACTCATAACGGACGTCGATGTTGGTTTAAGGACAAATTCAACTTTTGTTGTGCCTCTCCCCAGAGCACAGTTTTTGGGTGGGTCGCTTTTCAAATTAATTTTTTCCGTCAGCAAAAAGGGGGAACGCATAACGCCGAACCTTTGTGGGATGAAGTTCCCTGCGCCTACATAAAAAAAATTCCATTAAAAACACATCAAGTCACTCTTTTCAGTCCCATTTTCCTGTATTTTTTTAATCCAAAGAAACAGAGACAGAAAATGTAAACTTCGATCAGAAGTACCTGTTTGATGGCTGAGTACATGAAAAATCCTGCTTTTGAGATGTTTCTTCAGCGTTGATTATAGAAGGGGACTATTTCAAAATGTATTCTCTACCCTTACAAGAAAAGATTTCAAGTTAGACACACAAGAAATCAGATGTAATGATTTTGATAAAAATCAAGACTTCCATCCCCATAAGTCACATATTTCACTGGGGACGTACATGAAATACGTGTTTACCATTTCTCAAAGAATAAATGAATTAATCACTATTCAAGCTAATTGAGCTCCGTAGACGGGACTAGTAAAAATTGTACTGTTAGCAGAATGGGATCAGAGTTTAACATAGGTGAAGGATAAACCGTTGAATACGGCTAGATGACTGTGGATCACCACTGAAATGGGTTAAATAAATGCTCGTTTTAAATTTGATGAATTCTTAAAATTGAATACAATTATTAATGATTTCGATTGAGATTTTTAAACATTTAATGAGGAGAGTTTTAGTCATTTCGAGTGTTGATTAAGGAATACCCATGAGAACAAATATACACATTTACCCCTCCTGAGGGTATAAATGTATGAAACACTGACTCAGAAATGGTCTTTCAAAGAAAAAGAAATCATTTCTCCATCTCGCAATGAAAAAGGTAATATTTAAGTGATCGTCTTTTTTAAAAGCGAGGGAAAGTAGTGCATGCCCAAGGTTGGTCATATATGCTCCCACAGGGCATGCATCTAAAATTTTACAATTTTTCCTGTACTCATCGTCTCGCAGCCATATCCATGCCAAGTTTCAACTTTCCATGTCTCCGTTTTACTAAAGTGAAAGCATCGTTAAGGATGGGGAATTGGTAACGCCACTTGGAAGGCATAAGAGGCCGAAAGACAGCCAAGGAACGACCGGGAATTGAACCTGGGCCTCCTGATTACCAGTTAAGTGTGCTGCCACGAAACCACCAAACGAGGAATAGACCGTTCATGTTCACGATGCCATCCTAATCTGTCACAATATATATATTTAAATACTTCTCCCCCCGAAATGTGTACCTCCAGAGCATGTACCTCCAAAGTAGGATTTTTTTAAAACTCCGAATCCCCAAAGGTACATGTGTACCAAGTTTCAGTTTTCTAACTTCTGTAGAACATGGTTAGAATTATCGTCAATCAGTCACGGTCGTCTATATATTGGGTTGAAAAGAAAGTCTTGCAACACTCTGCGCAAATTTGTCAAAATTTTATAACTTTATTGAAATGCAATTTCAGTTTACAATGTAATGACCATTGTTACCTATGGCATGTTCCCAACGCACGGGTAACTGCTCGATGGCCTTTGCCGAGAACTCTGGCGATTGCGAAGCGAAGAAACGGCCGACATCATTTTCCAGCTGTGCTTGATCCTCGAAGGCCTTGTCCCGCAGGTGATTCTCGATGGCCCGGAACAAGTGATAGTCGGAAGGGGCCAAGTCCGGAGAATACGCTGGATGGGGTAAAACTTCCCAGCCCAGTTCCGAAATTGTCTGGCGAGTCATCTTCGCAACATGTGGACGAGCGTTGTCATGCAGAAGGAGAACTTTGTCGCGTCTGGGACGCTCTTTCTGAATGACGCCAGCCAACTTCTGAAGTTGAGCAGCGTAGACGACGGCAGTCACGGTGGTACCGGTTGGCAGGAGCTCATAGTACAACATTCCTTCTGAATCCCACCGACAGCAGAGAAGAAACTTCTTCTCGTGGAACCCTGGTTTCGGTTCGTGTGGCGGCAATTCTCCTCGTGGAAGCCACTGACTCTTGCGAGTATGGTCGACGTAGAGGACCCAGCTCTCATCTCCAGTAACGATTTCCTTTAGAAGGTCCTTTCTGTGCGGAAGAAGGAGCAGTGATTCGCAGACACTGACACGACTTGCTTTGTCAGAGTCGCTAAGCCGATGAGGGACCCATGTCGAGTAAACCTTCTGATAGCAGAGGTCGATCAGAATGTTGCCGATGACCATATGGGTGACTCCAAGTGTAGTCGCCGATTCGCGAGTGGTGGCGTTCGGCTTCGCGTTGAAGGCGTTCCGGAGGGCTTCGTCATCGACTGTAGATGGTCGTCCTGAGCGTGGTCGATCTCCGAAGGTCGTGTCGCCAGATTCCAAGCGTTTTAACCATCGAGACACCGGGGAATAGTGGACGACATTGCCCTTGAATGCAGCGCAGATGTCCGCGGCGGCTCTCGCAGTGTCCTTGGAGGAACTCGTAGTAGACGATGGGGCGAAGAGATTTTTGTTCGATCGGAGCCATGGCTGCCCACTAATGGCAGGAGCTGCCTTATGTACCCGGAGGGCAGAAGCTTCGAGAACATTCCAGCATATACAAATGCAAAGCCCCGCCCATCATTCCTTTGAAAATGTTTATAAATAGTTTTAGAAAGTGTTGCAAGACTTTCTTTCCAACCCAATATATTAGATAACCTGCAGGTATGGGGCAAGATCTCTAATTAGTCGTACTCTCATCTCTGAGTTCCGCGCGTCTGGGTCCAAAGGTTGGGCATTTTCTGTTGCCATTGGGTAGTTCCTTATATTTCGGCACCACATCACTTCTCTTATTCTACAGTATTCTGGGCCATTGACCATTCAACACATGAAAAAAACCTAACTGTACGAAACAAAATAATAGATTTTGTACTGTAAAAGAATCAATTGAATCACGGCTGGTTACAAGTTGACATTTCAGTTGTGAATAGCGCAGCATTGAATCTATGTTTAGTCAATGTGGGTTTATTAACGATAACGGTCGCCGCGTTGAATCAATGTTGATTCAATACGCACGTATAAACCTTCAACATTGATACATTCAATCCACACCAAATCAACTTTGAATCAATGTAATGTGCTACTTGGATATATTCCAAGAAAACTTGAATACAATGGGCGCTGAATTCATTCCTTTTTTTCTTATTAATAATACATAATAGTTTTTCTGGACCTGTCTTGATGGCACGAGGTCATCATGTAGTGCTTCCCATGTGAAAGGTTTTTTTTTTATTCCATCGTAACTTGATCACCTGAGCATAGTGAATGCATTTGGCACGTAACGAAGTAATACTGGTTATCCAAAGAATGGACAGACTCGCGTAAAACAACTTCACTGCTTCAGAATTGCTCAATAATTAATTAAATCGACGCTCCTATGTGGCATCAATCATTTAATATTGATTCAATTCATACATTTGAAAAAATATATATATAATATCGATCAGGGCTTCTTTTCCTTTTTTTGTTCTCAAATTTTATCCCATCAAGAGAAGATGTTCTCCGTCCAGGGTGCTGATGCACCCACCAACAAGAACAGCTATTTCAACTTGTTCAAGGGCGGCTGCCGTTTAAGGACACAAGTATCACAGCTTTCCTATATAGGTTTCTGAAACCAGAAAAACCTATAGGATTCGGGTAGGATTTTTTGGGTTTAGAAACGCAGGCATTACGACGGAAAAGGCGAACGGGGTTAATATTGGCGCAGCAATTTGATGTAAATAAAATATTGATTAGAGGTTTTCCCCTGGTAGGGACACTGTTTTCAAGTACGTTTTCATATCCTACCGAATCGGGAAGAAATAGAAAAGTAGCTGGTGCACTCATAACGGACGTTGATGTTGATTTAAGGAAAAATTCAACTTTTGTTGTGCCTCTCCCAGAGAGTTTTTGGATGGGTCGCTTTTCCAAATACATTTTTTCCGTCAGCAAAAATAGGAAACGCATAATGTTGAAACTGGCTGGCGTGGAGTTCCCTACGCCTACATTTCAGCAGAAAAAAAAATTAGTTAAAAACCCATCAAGTCACTTTTTTTTCAGTCCCATTTTCCTGTATTTTTTTCATCCAAAAATAGAGACAGAAAATTAAACTTCCATCAGAAGTACCTCTTTGATGGCTGAGTACAGGAAAAATACTACTTTTGAAATATGTCTCCTTACAGTAGATTATAGGAGGGAAATGTTTCAAAATGTACTAGCGGCCTGCGGCCGCTACGGTGGCCGTCTAATAGGTGGAAATTTGAATCGTCTATTGTGAGCATAACATCTCCTTGACAATCCTCTGTTCATCTCATTACCCATTCCAAACTGAACAGCTTCATAACATTTATACACATACTAGCGAGTTTGTTTGCCCTTCGGGCAAACAAACTCGCTATGGTCGCGTCTTCGGCGCTCCCTTACCTTGCATAGTGATTAATTCATTCATTTTTTGCTAAATGGGAAACACGTATTTAATGGACGTCCCCATTGAAATACGTGACATATGGGGTCGAATATCTTGATTTTTTTCATCAAAATCATTACCTTTATGAGTCTGTGTGCCTAACTTGAAATCTTTTCTTGTGTCCCTTTTTGTTAGGGTGGAGAAAACATTTTGAAAAACTTCCCTCCAATAATCTACGCTAAGGATATATATTTCAAAATTAGGATTTCTCCTCTACTCAGCCATCAAACAGATACTTCTGAGGGAAGTTTAAATTTCCTGTCTCTGTTTCGTTGGATCAAAAAAAAATCAGAAAAGTGGGACTGAAAAAAGTGCACTAATGGTGTTAACGAATTTTTATTATTATTTTGAAATGTAGACTCAGGGAAGTCCATGCCACCCAGTTTCATCTCATACGTTTTCCCTTTTTGCTGACGATAAAAAATATATTTGGAAAAGGAACCCATCCAAAAGCTGTGCTCTGGGGAAACGCTCAGCAAAAGTTTAATTTTTTCTTAAATCAACATCACGTCCGTTATGCGTGCGACAGCTGCTATTTTTCTATTTCTGCCCGATTCGCTAGGATCTTTGAAAACGTTACATCCCCAAGAAAACGTTACGTCCCCTAAAAATATTTTGGAAATTTGACATTTGAGCTGAGTGCTTCACCAGTCACGTTCTTGCCATGTTACAGCTTTCCATGGGTCTCCGTTTCTTTGAAGCAAAGAGAAGTATTAAAAAAATATGTTCCCCGAAAAGGTGTGCCCCTATGGCGTGAATCACCCAAGTGGAATTTTTCATGAACTCAGCATGTGAATAGCTCCTTATATCATTCAGTCAGTCACGATCGTCTATAAATAATCTACGCTAAGGAGACATATTTCAAAATTATGANCTCCCTGTGTACTGTAAGCTATCTAATATATATAGACGATCGTGACTGACTGACTGACTGACTGACTGACTAACTGACTGACGCTAATTCTAACCATGTTCTAGAAGGATTAGAAATCTGAAAATTGGTACACATGTACCCTTTGGGATGCAGAGTTCAGAAAAATCCGACTTTGGAGGTACATGCCCTGGGGGTACACATTTTGGGTGGAAACGTTTTTCATGAATATTTTTTTGTGATAGATGAGGATGGCATTCAGAGAGTTAACTGGATGTGTTGGGTTCTGTGGTGTAGTCGTAGCAAGTCTGACTGGCAGTCAGTCACGATCGTCTATATATATTAGATAGCTTACAGTACACAGGGAGATTCTGTTCCGAAACACCATCATCATTATATTTCAGCTGATTGTCACAATCGTTCATTGTGAACGAATTAGCACGTTATCACGAGACTCAAGACGACAATGCTGATTTCGTCTCCATAGCACATTCAATACTCTCGCATCATCGATTAGCTCATGGGCTATTAGCGTTAGCATATGGTGCAGACATCAATGATTTTGAAACAGTACGGACCATTTCCAAGAACTTGATCAAAGGCACAAAGGGAATTTAGTAAATGTGCGGCCCGATGCTTGCGACTAATTCCAGAAAATGCCTCGCCACCAGATTACCCTGAGGCTCTGAAAGTGTTGCTCACTGGTGCTAATGTGTGAGTTGCAGCAGGAGCATTTTTCCATTGCGAAACAAATGCCTCCTCCCTACATCAAAATGTACAGCCTGACAGTGCTCGCTGCGCAAACGACTGTAGTGATTTGAGATGACATGGAGGGACCTGACGAAATATCCCGAATTCGCTGGTGTGATGGTAGCAAACCTGACCGGCAAGCAGGAGGACCATTGGGTGTAATTCCCGGCCCCCCCCCGGCTTTCGACACCTGAGTGAGTGAGTTCCTTGCATCAAGTTGCTCAGGAGGCTGCACGGCTCTCTTATTCCTGAGCTCAGCGTTCGCTGCCTCTTGCTGTTCAGCGGTCTGAGCGGCCCTACGCACATCTGCTTGCTGCTCATCACTGATTCTAGCCCATTACGGCTAGCACCGATTTAGGCACTTCGCGCCGCAACTGCAGTGGCAAACGTAGTTTCCGCGCCAGCACTAACCGTTTTTTTTTACCAGCAACAAGTGCCTCATCACTGTCACGTGTGACCTTCAACATTTCTTCTTCGCGTTCAACCTCACCTCGCAAAAATTGCCACCATTTTGATGGGAGGTGCACCTGGTTTGCGCGACATATGAAGCAGAGCCTTTTTAGACTATTATTTTGATTTCATCGATCATCAGAACTCAAATAAATCGCCCATGACATGAAACGCAAACAGAAAACTATTGCATGGAAGCGATGGCGCCACATCTGACCTAACGGAAAAAATGAATCCAGAAAGAAAACGGCGCTTTGAGTGGTGGATGGCCTAGCGTATGGCCTGAAATGGTCTAATCTTGTAGGCCTCGCGCGTTGCGGTGATAGCCACCTCCATCATCGCAGCTTTTGACCTTTTTGAATTAAAGTAATTTGATGATGATGATGAACGAAGGTGTATTTCCGGGGCTTGATCGGTGAGACCCTTATCACTGAATTTCAATCCTTAGTTTCTTATGGGCGGGGCACCTGGACCATGGAGTTTAGTGAATAATGGATCGCAGGGGCCACCTATGGCCATCTGGGTAATATTTACGCAAAAAATAATTAATTTGCTTTTAATGCGGATATCAAGCAAGCTGACTTCATCGGGGACTCTTGTGGCACCGAACAATGATTCATTATCCAGACATTGAATCAACATGTACTCAATGTTGACTGATGTTGGCAAAACTTTAAATCTCGGAGAATTCTGCATCAAACCTTTTTGGTGCAACTAAAACTTGGTGGGCCACCATCCATATCCGGGTCATTGGTTGGCCTGGTAGCATGTTGGGTTTACGTGATGTAAAGCAAGAGTTCGCAATCTGAACAAATCTGGTACTTTCAACCCACGAAATATGCACTGACGTGTTCGGGAAAGGCTATCAATAGCTTGGTGTAGGAGATGATGTAGGAGGAAAAGATTTTTTAATATAAATGGTAGAGACCATGGTATGCATATTTTTTTTCTATACATTAATGAATTTCTTAAATATAAATTTTAGGCAGAAAAACTATGGAATATATTCTTTTTATTTTTATGTTTTTTTACTTGATCTGGATAGAGAATAATCAATTCATTTTTACTATTATTTCTTTATATTCTATACTATTTTTCTTTAAGAATTTTAATAGCTTATTTTTCTGATGATAAAAAAACATCATCTTCATCAACATGCACTCCAACTGGAGCTCATGTTGGGGACGGAGAAGAAAATCCCAAGAAATTCAAGAATTTCGGTGCAATAACGATATACGAATCGTTATCCGATAGTGTTATTCAAAATTCCCTCACGAAGTCGCTCATGTTTTGATTGCCCAAAAAGTTTCTAAATTCTCTTAGATTCCAGTATAATTCCGATATTCTTCTAGTTTTTCTAAGGCAATCCTCTTTTTTATTCCTCTTTTTTCCCCTGTTCTGATTGATCGAGCCGGCAGGAGTTACAGATCATGATTATTGTAAATTTCACACATCGATATATGCAAAATAGAATATTTTTACTCTCCTACGATCTTTTAAAGTCTCTTCATTAAACAGTTAACAGATTTTCCACTTTTTTTTACTTCTGAGTTTTTCAATGTATTTTTTAAATTCCTTGTTACTTTATTTTAAGTTTTGATTTTCTTTCTTCAAATCTTCAATGTATTCTTTTAAGTCATTTAATTGTTTTTGCAAGAGTTTTGTATAAGTTATGAGCTCTCTGACATGTCTTTCTAGCTTATAATATTTAGTTTTCAAATCCTCTCTCATTCGCTTTTCTAAAAACAGGTAGTAATCCCTAATTTTTTCTCATTTCGGTGTGCTTAATTCTATTACTTGAATAGTATTCTGTTTACTGGTAACGTTTTGAAATTCTTCTAAGCTACATTTCTTACATGTTTTTTCTTTCTCCCTAAAGTTAGAAACGTCTAAATCGAGCCCACACCCGTTACAAACCATGATTATGTTTATAAAACTTTTCATAGGATATGTGCAAACTATAAATTTTTTATACATATTTACTTATATATATTAAACGTTCTAATAGTCTTTCAATAGTGATCAACACGTGCAACTCGTTATCCGATTGGTTAAACCCGTGAGCATTAGAGAAATGATTGCTGGGGAGGTACGTTTGTTGTTTGTTCGGATTTATTACAACATTTTCCTTAAAGATGCATTTAAGTATTGTTTTAGGAATACAATATATGAGTACTATTGGGAACACTACCAAAACACAAATGTTTGAAATGTACTAGTAAAATATAATTACCCAAAGCGTTTATTATATTTTCTTTACTAATATTTTTTCCAGAAAAAGAACTAATTTTACAACCTAAAATTAGTTCTTTTTTGGATACGAGTTTTACATGGTGTCTTTTATTTTCATTATTATCTTTTGGAAACACAAATGTCGGTTTGATAAATTCATCTTCATCTCTCGAAAGTTATTTTAAAATATATGCGTTCATATCTATATCCTTTTGTTTAATCATTTTTCTAAT
This sequence comes from Darwinula stevensoni, assembly GCA_905338385.1. NCBI lineage: Eukaryota > Metazoa > Arthropoda > Ostracoda > Podocopida > Darwinulidae > Darwinula > Darwinula stevensoni. The sequence continues at coordinate 13,643 of CAJPEV010004890.1, forward strand.
CTCTTTCTTACATCAGTCTTCGAAGTTCTTTAGCCATTCTATACACCTCTTTTTCTCTTCATATTTTTAATTAACATCATCCTCTTCTTTATTTCGTTTGTTATTATTTTTTTTTTACAAATTTCATATCTCTCTGTTGCAATCTATAACATAATGAAAAACGTACTCTTTTTTTTCTTTTTCAACTGATGTGTATTAAATGAATAACCGAATTGGACGGGTAATCTTACAAACAGATCGTTATTTTTATATTTAACTAGCGAGTTTGTTTGCCCTTCGGGCAAACAAACTCGCTATGGACGCGCCTTCGGCGCTCTGCGATCTAAGGCATCCGTTTTAGATGCTCACCCCTACTAATGCGGTCAAACTTCTTTGTCCATGGGTTCAATTCTCGCACCTTTAAAGTAAATGTGTGAAAAACATATTCTTATTGACGCTATGTCATTTGTAGCATAAGGATCACCGATTAACAATTGTGTGTAGTTTAGTGTTCCATTGGTGTATTCAATTACTGTCTCTGGTCCAGGCACTTCTCCAAATCAATCTCCAAAAATGTAGGAGTAATAGTAACCATATGAACCACATAAGCCAATTGAGAGTTTTAACGCTAAGATGACAAATATTGAAGATCAATGCAGGCCTGAGCAATCGTCCAAGGGTTGGATATAAGCTTGCTAAATCATTCCCATCAGGGTAAGTACAGCCAATGTCGAACTGTATCTGTAGTATGCAAGGCAACAGCTATTTATTTTCCATCCCGTTTTCTTTGAGGAGGAGTGTGCATGAGAGCAGAATTGGCCTAAGCGTCTATCCATGGCGTATGCCAAGGCCTGCGAAATTTGTC
>CAJPEV010004891.1:0-18524 GCA_905338385.1 Darwinula stevensoni
GGGGGGGGGGGGTACGAGGGAGGTATAAAAGGACGGAGGTCCATCGACCAAGCAGTCTTCGTGGGGCTGCGAGCCGGAAATGATCTTCCCGGTCTACCTGCTCCACATTCCTTGTTTCATTCCTCGTAATGAATTTCCCCGCATTTCGTATTCACTTTCGGCGCCTCGCGGGTCGTGCCGATTCGAGCAGGAAGCTCGAGGAGTTATCTCTCTTCTCCCTCATCGATTTCGGATTTTCTCGGATCATCGGGCGTCCAAATGGCCCGAACATCTGCGATGCCCGATGTTTCCTCCTAAACTCTCCAAATTGGGCTGATTTACAAGACCTGCATGGGATTAGCCATGGGATTAGCCCCGCTCCCCCCATTATGGAGATGAGAGTGCGTCTGGTGTTGCGGCGGGATAACGGGATTAGGACCAGCTGCTGAAAGGGCTTGTTAACCCTTTCCCTCGTCCCCGCCCCGCCCCGCCCCGACACGGGGCTTTCCTCGTTCGTTCCTTTCTTGTTCCGGTTTTCATTGCGTAATCCGATGGGATCCGGCCGAATAAAAGGAGACAGAATACACGCCACAAATAAGCTGCAATTTCTTTTATCGTGCGATTCGACGGTCGATGCGTGGTCGATGTCCCAAAAAAAAAGGGGGGAAATGAAGGCCGAGTTCATGCTCCTGCTGCACTGCATGTAATACAATCAAATTGGCAAAAATAAAATTGGCACGAGTGTGAACCCGACTCGAGGCTTCGGCGAATTTCTGGGGAGTGATGCAGCCGATCTTCGCTCGAGAGCTTTGGCGATTTGGCAAGGCCGATTCGGCGCGAGGTCTCCGCTTTGAACCCGCGAAAAAGAAAAAAAGATACATTTCCTCGAGGCAGACACGAAGTCCCATTTCCTTTCCCACGCAAGAAACTCAGGCGAAGCGGTGGGGAAATTTGACAGGTTCTGTTCGCCTTCGATTACGACAGCCTTCGGGATGGAGTCGGATCCAGAGAAAAGTTCGAAGGGCCAAGGGCGATGCGCTCCATAGTGGACGATTTTCGTGAGAAATAAATAAATGATAAAATGAGTAAATAATTTCACAAAGCGTAAATGTTTCAAATAGAATCTAAACAAGCGGCAGAGAGAAGAGTCAGAGCCCGATTCGATCCGGATCCCCTCGCGGGAACGCGATTGGGGGCGGCACGAGGGAGATGGAAAAAAATTTGCCAAAGAGGGGAAAGGGGGGAGGGGGGAGGGGGGCCGGGGGGGACGGCCGGGACCAATGGGAGACCGGACGGGGCGGGGCACCCGGGGATGATCGCGACGGATGCTGCATCTCATATCCACTTCTCGGCATGAAGGGCTGCAGCGTGGAAGGAGCCGGGCCGGAGGGCAAGGACTGCGGACCCTTCCTCGCCGAGCATCAGGCTTGGAATGGGGCCGAGGGGTCTTCTCTCTGGATGCGCCATCCGAGGTCAGGTTTCCCATCGTTATTTTTATGTATTTATGTTGATATGTTTGTTTATGTATTTATATTTATATGCTTGTATGTATATACTTATATGTTTATATTTACATGTATGCAATTATATTTTACATATTTATATTTATATATATATATATTTAAACATATGTTATTTTAATGTTTTTTTTTTGGTCAGGCGGGCTGCCAGGGGTCCGGAGGAGGATTGGTATTCCGAGTCCGAATTTCGTGACTACGAGGCGGACGAGGGGACGTTCGACCATTTCCGGTGAGAGTCCTTCGTGCTCGCGGACCGTGGCGAAAGGGCGGGATGAAAGGTCCGAAAGGTCACAAAGGCCGAGCGCGATCGTAAAAGCTCGATGGTGTCGATCTCGCTTCAAGCCGAATGCTGAATCCCTTTTTTTTTTCTCTCTCTCTCTCGTTTGCGATGGATGTTTGACGAGGGATCGAACGATGTCGTGCGATTTGCCATTGCGCGAGGCGCAGACTTCGACTGACATCCTGGGCGAGACGACTCTCGTCGTTCGTCGAAGGCCACAGTGTATAGGTGACCACAGTGTATAGGAGGTGGCCACAGTGTATAGGTGGCAGGAGCGCTTTCGGGAATGACGCCCGATCGGTCGCAGATGACCCGCGCTCGCATCGACATCCACCTCGACAGACGTGGCTGCCTGAGACGAATCGCTTCGGGAGGATCGTCGCCCGTCCGTGAAGTGGCGCCGATGAATCGGATCGGGATCGAGGTGGATGTCGATGTGAGGCTCGAGCGTGGGTCATCTGCGACCGATCGGGCGTCATTCCCGAAAGCGCTCGCGCCACCTATACACTGTGGCCACCGATAAACTGTGGCCACCTGTACACTGTGGCCTTCGACGAACGACGAGAGCCGTTTCGGCCTGGATGTCGGTCGAAGTCTACGCCTCGCGCAATGGCGTATCGCAACGAAGAGTAAAAAGAAAACGCATTCACGGGTCGGGCCTCACTGACGGCATTCGGCATTCGACTTGCAGGCAGCAACGTGAAGATCGCGCTCCGTCGTTCCGTGCCGTTATGGCACGGCTCGCTTCGGAACTACAGCCCTAGTAAATGAACATCCCTCGTACAAGTGCTTCAATTACAATGCAAGTGCTTCAATTACGATGCAAGTGCTTCAATTACAATGCAAGTGCTTCGGTCACAGCCGGTGATAAGGACCATTTCCATTAGAATAATGGAATTCCCAACCGTGCGCGAATTTCTCGCGTGAAATTCATTTGACAGCTTAAAAAGTAAGAAATGGCTTAAAATGGCTTTTGCGGATTGGACTCAGAATCGCTGGCGGATTCCATTTTTTTTTAAAACGTTTTTCTTTCTTCTTAATAGGCGAAAACCCTCTAATTCGGCTTTATAAGTTCTAATCTCGTTAGTCGATAATCCTTGTGTTTTTTCCGACGGAGACGTCGAGGACGAGCAAGTAACTTCCTGTCTCCTTTATTACAAAGGACAAAGGACGAAGAGCGAAGGACGAAGGACAAATACAATTAGAGGAAAACGAGATGGAACCGCTGGAATTCCCGCGTGTCCCGTTTTGATACTTGCAGGACCGGGACCAGAGCCCTGCGTGAGCGTGAGCGTGAGCGTGAGCGTGAGCGTGAGCGTGAGCCGATCTGCCCCATTCGACCGGGAATCCCCAAAAAATTTCCGCGGTCGATCGTTCAAGAAATTCATTTAAAAAATTAAAATTTTTCGAGGCGCAAGTGAAACCTCATCTCCCGATGGATGTCCTCGGAAGCCTCCTCCGTCACCTTGGATGACGGCTGTCACGACCTTCACTCGTAACGTAACGTAACTTGTAACGTTAAAAAAGGGAAGCAATCGAAGAAAGTACCGCAGCAAGTACTGGATGAAGTACTGAAAGTGCAGCAGCGAGTTCAGCGTCGCGTTTCCTCGGTCGACACCCCGCCACCCTCGCTCGTCGCCGACTCCTTCCTCTCCATGAGCTCATAATGAGCTCATAATGAGCTCATCCCCGTTATAGCGCCGCCCTCTCCACCCCCACGAACAAACACGCTTTTTCCCAGCGTAAATCCTCCTTGACATTGCGCTAAGCACCATGTATGCGTAACTCTCAAGTATTAAGCACGGCTAAATAATTATCGGTGAGGGGGAGGGGGAAGGAGGAGGGGGGAAGGTGAGGGGGAGGGGGAGGGGGGAGGGGAAGGGGGAGGGAGACCGAGAGTGGCAATATCAGCTTGACATTAATTTAATCGTTGTTTCAGAGATTTCGGTATCTCAGCGACTGTCCTGCGTTCCATAAGACCGCATGTTCCGGACATCTCGTCTCGTCTGGTTTTGAAAAGTGCTCATTTTGTGAGTCCGTGGGCAAAGGCGGCGCCTGTTTCTACTCTTCTCGAGAGATTTGTTAAAATGGGGCCTTGAGAGTTATGCAGAATCGAGTGGGTCGACACAGAACGGTACATACATTTAATTTCAAATTTTTATGCATTTTAATTTTTAATTTTAAAGTTTCATTAAAATAATAAAAATAATATTTCTCGTGGATAGAGAGGCGAAGCGAGACGAAGTGTCGTCCTCCACGCCCCTCTCGGGACTGAGCCGCGAGGAGCGGCGACGGCGGCGACGCGCGACGGCGAAGTACCGCTCGGCCCACGCGACGCGCGAGCGGATCCGCGTCGAGGCCTTCAACGCCGCCTTCGCCCAGCTGCGCCGGCTTCTCCCCACCCTCCCGCCGGACAAGAAGCTCTCAAAGATCGAGATCCTCCGACTCGCCATCTGCTACATCGCCTACCTCAAGCACGTCTTGGAATCCTAATCCTGATCCTGATCCTGATCTTAATCCTGATCCTAATTCTCAAAAAGGATTCTATTCCGTAAAAAGCTTAGTGATTGTAGTTTCCCGAGAGGACAGGAAAATCTGTGCCAAAGAATTCACTTAGGAACTTATTTATGATTTCCGAATCTTTTATTTGGAATATCGTGAATATACATATATACCCTGAAAAGAATATGCCAGATATTATAAATACCGTGAATATATTCATGTTCTTGTTGATGTGGCCGAAGCGGATTTTTTTCCATAAATAAAAAAATCCATGCCTACACGGTCGTGCTTGCATTTATCCCCAATCCCAGCCGGCTGCTCGAGCAAAAAAAAAAAAAAAAAAAACGGCCCGCAACTTNGAGAGCATCCAGGAAGAGGACCCCGATCATATCCAGATTGACGTAGAGGTTTTCCCATCCCCAATTCGGTTCCACGGCCGCGCTCCCCAAATATTCGACGTAGGAGGCAAACCCCTCGTTCAGCCAGATGTTGTCCCACCACTTCGTCGTGACCAGGTTCCCAAACCACATGTGAGCCAGCTCGTGACCCACGATCGCAACGAGCCCCATCATTCTGGATGCCGACGTCGGGCCGTTCACGTCTTGCAGCAGTCGCTCCTCTCTGTACGTCACCAGGCCCCAATTCTCCATGGCTCCGGGCCCCAATTGCGGCAATGCGATCATATCCAGCTTCGGCAACGAGAATCCCACTCCGTACAACTCCGCGAAGTAATCCAACATCTTCGTTCCGATGTCCTGAGCATATCCCGCCCCGGCGCTCAAGTCCCGTCTCGCCCAGACCGACACGATCGACGACTCCCCCGACGTCTCCACGAACTCCGACACGGAAAACGCCACCGTGTACGTCGCCATCTTCACCGACGTCTGAAACGTTTCCCACACCATTCCCGGCTGGCCCTCGACGTCGGACGTCCCCGCCGACGGCATGTTCGACAGCGCCACCTGTCCCTCTCCCCTCGCGACCGTGATGGAGTAATTCGCCTTGAGATCCGGCTCGTCGAACGACGGGAACGCTTTCCGGGCGTCCGTCGGCTCGAAATCCGTCATGGCGATGTATTTCGTCGTTCCGTCCTCGACGTAAGACGCTCGGTAGAATCCCGCTGCTTCGTCCAGCGGATAAGTGAAATCCAGGGAAAGCGTGTATTCCTGCCCGGCGGTTAGATCTCGACCGAGAACGAGAACGACGAAGCCTCGGTCCGGGTCCCGCTGCAAGTCTTCCACCGGGATCTCCTCCCAGTCCGCGTCGAAGACTTGGTACCGAGGGAATTCCATTCCCACGCTGTGGAACGTGACGTTCCCGGCACTCTGAAGGCACTGGATGGTGACATTCTCGGATCCCTCGACCGGGAAGCCCCGATCCGGATCCAAAATCGGCAAGAGCCGGATCTCGTATCGGAGAGGGATCACGTGACGCGGGATGCGAATCCGGTCGGAGGGAATTTCCTTCCCGATTTTCGACTCCGGAGCAGGCTTCGCAAATGCACTCGCGGCGAACAGAAAAAATACGACTCGAAACAGCCCCATCCTTCTCACTGGCACGCTTCGAAGTCGTATGGCAACGATGACGTGGGATGAGACTAGTCTGATTCCTTATCTTATCAGTCGGTTCTTAGCTCTCATCGAGGAATAATGACCGTTTTTTCGCCGAAGAACCACTCGACTCGAGTGACTGAGATCATGCAGTCGAGTTGGGAATCCCCAATCTTTTCTGAAGGGTTTGCAGCTGGCTTCGAAGAGACTTTCGACGTGGCGACGTTTTTACTCGTTTTCTCCCCGAACTTCTCCGCAGCGATATCTCTGCGATCAGGCAGCGCGGGATCGAAAAGTATTATTCGTCGTGAATTGTGACGAAGCCAAATCCACTAGTTTTCTTTAAAACAACAAGAGGATGAGACGCTCTTCGCAGTTGCTATGGAAACAATTAGTATGAGAAATACGGAGTACCAAAGTTGCCTTTATTTACCTCTGCGTTCTGTATGACCTCAAAACCTCCAACATTTTTAACCTCTAACATTACTAACCTCAATTACTACTAATTTTTTTAATTTAAAACGCTGGGAAGTCATGCAACTACGCATCCGTCTCGCACCTTCTCATCGTGATTGCCTGCACCAGGTGTCACGTAGATCTGTGGCCCTCGAGGACACAGAGTGAGAAGGGACAAAAACGAAATCGGAAAGAAAAGGTAGATGCAATCGACATTTAACTCTGCCGAATCCCTCACGGGCCGAGTCTGGTCGAACCCCAGCGCCAGAGTCCCCACGGTGATGGGGATGTGCCACCGAGTGCCATCCTGCAGGTTTGGATTCAGGAAGAACCTCCTCTAGCTGACGGTGACTGTCGTCCCCTCGCGGGAGACCTCCACGACCGGATATCCCGCCTCGAGCGTCCACGCGTTCAGGACTTGGTCGAAGGACGCCCCGCCCAGGTCCACGCCATCCTCCACTGCCGCTGCGTTCAGCCTCGCGAAGAGATCGTCTTGCACTGCGTTCCCGTATTGAGGCGCGTTCAGATAAGCCGTAATCCCATCGTGGAACGTGCTCGAGCCGAGGAAATGCTCCAACATCCGCACCACACAGTCCCCCTTCGAATACGTGATCCTGCCGAATGAAGTCCGAATGGCTTGCGGATCTTCCACCGTGATCACGATGGATCGCGTCGACTCGAGAGCATCCAGGAAGAGGACCCCGGTCATATCCAGATCGACGTAGAGATTTTCCCATCCCCAATTCGGTTCCACGGCCGCGCTCCCCAAATATTCGACGTAGGAGGCAAACCCCTCGTTCAGCCAGATGTTGTCCCACCACTTCGTCGTGACCAGGTTCCCAAACCACATGTGAGCCAGCTCGTGACCGACGATCGCAACGATTCCAAGCGTTCTGGACGCCGACGTCGGGCCGTTCCCGTTTTGAAGCATACGTTATTATTTGAACGTCACCAGACGCCAATTCTTAACCCTTTGAGCGGGACTGTGCATACCCCCAGGAGTGAGTCTTCTTTTGCGGACGAGTTCCGGCTCTAAATTTTTTTACTTTTATGAATCAAAACAGCGTTTACCTCCGAAGTATGTCAAAATAACTTTAATTCAGCATTAGTAATCTTTGGTAATCAGTAGTGCTTCAAGGGTGTGGTATTCCACATATTAAAAATATATATGAAAGAGGTGAAATGTGGAAGAAGTAATTGACTTAATCCCCCTTTTCCTTCTCATTTCCTGTGAGGGAGTTTGTCACGTAATGCCTAAGCTTTCCAGATTCGTCATTGAAAATCGAGAGCACACCTCCGTCTGCTTAATTTTTCTATATGGAATGGGCATCTGTCAGTGAGAGTCACACTGAAAAGCCTCTCTCACGAATCGCCCCAAAGTTTGTATTTAATTTCTGTTACTTTCTGTTCTAGCTTGAAGATGGCAGTACTGACTAAGTACTGCCATCCAAATACTGTCCAAATTTAGGCTCAAACTTGACTGCATCTGTACAGATGTGGCAATTTGAATTCGAAGATGCAGGACGTACCGGTACGGCCATACCGCACAAAGGGTTCATTTCTTTTCGAAACGTTTTCGGCAACGCGATCATGTCCAACTTCGGCAACGGGAAACCGAGACCATACGGCTCCGAAAAGTAATTCAGCATCTTGTTCCGATGTCCAGGGCATACCCGCCCCGGAGTTCGTGTCCCTTCTGGTCCAAACCGACACGATCGACGACTCCCCCGACGTCTTCAGGAAGTCCAACACGGAAAACATGACCCTCGACCTCGGACGACCTCACGGACGGCACGACAGCGCAACCCGTCCCTCACCCGTCGCGACCGCGATTGCGAAATTCGCCTCGAGATCCGGCTCGTCGACCGACGGGAACGTTTTCCGGGCGTCCGTCGGCTCGAGATCCGTGACGGCGATGCATTTCGTCGAATCTCGTCACGATCGCACCGTTCCGTCCTGGCGATGGGTGAATTCTAAGGAAAGGGCGAATTCTTGTCCCGCAGTTAAAATTTTACCTTGATTGAAGATGACGAATCTGAGTTGCAGATCTTCCACGGGGATACCCCCTCTGCAGCATCGAATACTCGGCACTTCGGAATTCCACTTCCACGCAGCGAAACGTGACGTTCCGGGCACTCTGAGGGCACTGGATGGTGACATTCTCGGATGGTGACATTCTCGGATGGTGACATTCTCGGATGGTGACATTCTCGGATGGTGACATTCTCGGATGGTGACATTCTCGGATGGTGACATTCTCGGATCCCTCGACCGAAAAGCCCGAAAAAGAAAAGTTGGGTTCGAAATCGGCAAAAGCCGGATCTCGTATCGGATGGGATGACGACGCTGGATGCGATTCCGGTTGGAGGGGAGTTCCTTCCCGAATTGGGATTCTGGAGTTTCTTTCCTAAATGCTCTTCTAGTGAGCAAACAGAATGGGTCCCCAAAAAAAGCTTCTTCTCCCTGTTTGGAATTGGGGTGCCGATGATATGGTAAGAGATTAGGACATGGTTCTGATTAATCAATTAATCAGTTAATCATTTTTCGAATTTAATCATTAATTAATCAAAAATATTTTGGAAAATGAAGAAAAATGCTTAATTTCCCTATAATTTCAGCATCATTTTATCACACACTTTGTAACGTGGCATATGAATTTGTACCAACAATTTACTCCGCATTTCCCAGGACAGTTCCCCCACCCATACCTCGCATTTCAACATAAACTTGCTTCGAATTTCCCGCTCAGCTGCAGATAAGTGAGTGGGCGTGTCCAAGGTTCCTCTTGCGATTTATGTGGAATATACAGGGTATTTATCTGTACTCTTTTGCATGAAATCAACCGAGCGCAGTGGTTTAATATCATTGTTTACTTATTAGTGTAGATTAGTAGGATTTGGATGGATAGGCACAGCCTAAGTAGATGAACTTAGGTAAGCAAAATTCTAATGCTTGTGATCTAGGGCCTAGGCTCTCAAAATTTGGCGGTTATCTTCAGTCATTTTTAATTGTTGGAATGGCGCATGAGGGAGGAACTTTTGCAGAGGTATGAAGTGCGAAGTACTGCACATTTTGTTTTGCGTTTCATTGACCTTTTTTTTTTTACCTATTTCAGAACTATTTAATTTTTAATCATTTTTAATCAGTTCATTGATTAATTAGAAAATGTCATCATTCATCACTTTTTCCAAAAAATGATTAATTAACCATGCTCTATACGAGATGCGTCAGGATTCTTGTCGGTCTGTTCTGGGCCTCCATCTGGCCATATGGCTCTCATCGGGTCATATGGCTCTCATCAGGTCATATGGCTCTCATCAGGTCCGCATCGGGCATGCAATTGAAAGAAGTCTTGGACAGCGAGCAAAAAAGGTTGAATAACCCGAACGGGATTTTGGAAGGCTCACGACCGACGTCCCGGAGTCGGCAGAGTGGAAAGCATCGAATCTTCTTCATTTCTTCCATCTTCGTTTTTCCCGGCTCGAAATCGCACGGCGAGGAGGAACCTCATACGTTTTCTGGTCTCCTTGGGGAATATTATTATTATTATGATATTACCACGAACGGTACGAGGATGAAAACATCCCGACGCGCTTTCGAGAAGGAAGATCTCTCACCTGTATCCGTCGCGTCGGTCGAGAGAGACGCTGCACGCCCGCCGGTCGCGGCGAGACTGACCCGATTCCCGCCCGACTCTCGGAGGAGACGCCAGATGTCGCGCGCGCGACGGGCACGCCTCGCGGGTGAGAAGCGAGATGTCGCGCGCGCGCGGGACCGCCTCCGCGTCGACTCGCAGTCGCGCGCGTGATGCGGTCGAGGTCGAAGGGACGAATCGCGTGCCGGGATGCGACTCGGATGCGGGGACCTTGAAAACCTGCACCGGAAACGGTGCGGATCACGTACTCGGCGAGTCCTCTCGCTGCGTACGTGTCCGGATCCACGTCGCCCGCACGCCTCTCCCGCGTGATCGAGTTATGCAACTCGCATTCGCCTGTTTGGGTGTCGAGCGGACCGAACTTGACCCAGATGGCGGGAGGGCGGCGCCTGCTCGAGCCCCGAGGCGTGCCATCGCCTCCCTCGCTGCCTCCCTCACGGCCTCCCTGGTGACTCCCTCAGTCCTCTCGGTGCGAGCATGCGGATCAGACGCGAGCTCTCGACGTCGGGCGGGGTCGTGCACAGTCCCAGGGCGAGGCCCGTCGAGATCCCCGAGATCACCGTCTGGAGATTCATCACTAAATGCATCCGGGAGAGGCTGGCGCACAGGGGCGATGCCGTCTGGCTGGTGAGTTGGCGGGGTTCTCATATTCGCGTTACGGGTTTCGCGTTCGCGTTCGGGCGCGCGGCTCGCTTTGGGGGTCGGGGCGGGTTCGTGCGATTGCGGCGATCGGAGTGGGGACGGTGATGACGTCATCGGTGGCGGTGAGACGCGACCGGAATGCGAGAGGCTGGATTCGGTTAATGTATTCCGGACCCGAAATGCCCCGAAGGATGCGCGAGGAGTCGCAGCGACGTGAAAGTGCATCCTTGAAGAAAAAAAAAAACGAAGCGAAGACAATTCACGAGGGGCTTCCGAAGGTGAAGCCGCGAAATGAAGAACCCCGCCAAACCGACGAGGGGTGTCGTCGCGGGGATCGCGAGTTATATTCGCCGCGCGATCGAAATAGCATTTTGCTTTTTGTCGGCAACGTTGCACTCTTGTCGCCCGTCGTCGCCGTTTTCGGCGGATCCGAAAACGAAAGAACCTTCGACGGAAACTGCGCGTCGGTCGAGACGGAGCGACTGCCGAGCGGTCAAACCGGCATTTGCATCGTATATAATATGATAAATGGAAGAGTCGTTGGACTTCTCTCCGAAAATAAATCAAGATGGTGACGTGAAGAAGACGCATCAAAGTAATAAACGTGCGGTTAATATAAGTATAAATAATAAGTAAAAATAAATTAAATAACACGGATTTCAAAATCACCAATAATTAATACGATTAAAAAAAAATATTAAAAAATGAAATATTAACAAATAAAATAAAATATTAAAAAATGAAATATTAACAAATAAAATAAAATATTAAAAAATGAAATATTAACAAATAAAATAAAATATTAAAAAATAATAATTCAACATCTAATGAAAACGAAAATGAATTAACCGGGACTCGCCAACAGGAAGACGCCCGCACGAAGCGCCGCTACCTCTACAGCGAATGGGAGACCCTGGTGACCCGCGCCGGCAGCGCCCTCACCCGGCTCGGCCTCGCCCACGGCGACGCCATCTTCATCCACTCCTGGAACCACAGCGAGTACTTCCTCGTGCTCCACGCGTGTGCCGCCATCGGCGTCACCGTGCTCAACGTGCCGCCGTACGACTTCGGTAGGGGTGTCGTTTCCTCCTGCTCCTTGTGGATGTTTCTTTATTTGTATTATTTGTTTATCATGTTTGTATGCATTATTATTTATTTGTATTATTTATTTATCGTATTAGGATGCATTATTATTTATTTGTATTACTTATTTATGATAGGTATTATTTATATTTATTACAAGTATAATTTAAATGTGTTCTATTCTTATTTATCTTTACATTTGATAATTTTATACATTTATATATACAATTTTGACGTTTATGTAGAAAATTTGTCGCGTCACGTGGAGCACTGTCGGCCGGCGTTGGTCGTCTGCTCCGCTCAGGATTCGGAGAAGGTTTCCGAGGCCATGAGGCCGTGCAGGAATGTTCCGCAGGTCATGACCTTTGACCTGGTCTCGGGTTTCATGTGCGTCCAGGATCTCTTGCAAGATGACGGATCTGGTACGAATCAATTTGTTTTTGCCTTCTATTTCATTTCATTATTTTTCATTTAAAATATTATTTATTTATTTTTCTTTTTTGCTTTATTTGTTTTATTTATTGTTTTAAATAGTTTTTCGTCCTATTACCATTTCCCCCCCCCCCCCCAACCATTTCATCATAATCATAATCTTCAGACTGAAATCCCGCGAACAAATAGAGACGTGACATTTTCCGACGCTCTCCTCCCCCCCACGGCAGCGTTCCCGTCGGACGTGGACGTGGACCCCCGGACGCACGTCCCCTTCGTGTTCTACTCGAGCGGGACCACGGGCCCGCCGAAGCCGATCCTGCGCAACCACGTCGCCACCCTCGGCTTCGTCTACAACCTGCTCGTGTGAGCGACGCCGCGGACTTCCGCGTCCGGATCGGGACCGGACGCATCCGTTCTTTTATTTTTCGTATCTGACACGATGCAGGCGTGCTCTTGCTCGTTCTTCGCGTAAACACGCGTTCGTGTATCGTCGGGTCGGGTTTTGTTTCCTCGTGATGTTTGTCTCGAAATTAATGCAAAACTTAAATGAAAATTGTATTAAGCATATGAAGTTTTTTTTGTTGAAAGTCTTAATTATGCATTCTCGACCTTCAGTGACCCGCGGGAGCGATTGGGCGAGCGAGACGAGGTCATCCTCACGCCCATGAACCACTGCCACATGGGGGGCATTCTCTTCTGCCTCTGGGGTGTCTACGCGGGGCAGACCGTCGTCCACTTCTCCGACTACCGGCAGGACATGCTGGTCCCGGCCATCCTCGAGTACAAGGTGAGGGAGGAAGGAGGGGGGAGGGAGGGAGGGAGGGAGGGAGGGAGGGGGGGGGGGGGGGGGGGGGGGGGGGGGGGGGGGGGAAATCCATTTAAACATTGCGGCAACACTGGGAGACGGGACCGGAGAGAGTAATCTAAGCCTAAGTGAATGAGAGCCAGTTTGATTTTTCATGGCGAGGAATACGAAGATTTCGAATTTCGCAACGGAGGGAGTCGAAGAAAGGTAACAGGCACTACCAAAACCCATCGAATTAAGTACATAGTTGCATGCATAACAACACGTACTATAGTATACATCGAATACAAAATATATTTAGACCCATTATGATCCGAGACTCCCCCCCTAGCCGACGAGTCTGACCCTGTTCCCGAAAGACGTGATCCACCTGTGCAAGAGCCAGGACCTGGAGAGCCTGGACCTGAGCCACGTGCAGCGCATCTCCGTCGGGGGGGCCACGCTCCCCGGCTCCATGGAGAAGGACCTCCTCCGGAAGATCCCCTCCGTCAAGGAGTTCATCCAGGTCATTTTTCCGGGATCGTTCGTCGATCCGTCGAAGCTCGTTTCGATCCCAACGTTTTTATTTAACGTTTCTCGATATTTGTTTTTTATTTTTTATTTTTTATTTTTTACTTTTATTTTTATTTTATTTTAAAGTTTTTTTTCTTAGTTTTTGCTTTTCCTTCATTACTAATTTATTTATTTATTCATGCTTTGAAAAAAAAATTATTTGCCCATTATTATACTCAGATTATTTTTATTTTTTAAATTTCCTTATCGTTCTCATTCATACGTTTACTTGCGTAAAGGCATACGGAAGCACGGAGGCCGGGCTGTGCACGGGGACGGACAAGCCCTTCCACAAGATCGAGTCCGTCGGCGTCCTCGCGCCCTTCGTCCAAGCCAAAGTAAAATTAATCCCTCTTTAATCCCTCGATCCCTTGATCCCCCCGAGGCCGACTGATGCCAGCCGGCGTTCGCCGTTCAGGTCCTCGACGTGGAGACGGGAGAGGTACTGGGTCCGAACGAGGAAGGGGAATTGTGCTTCCGAACTCCCTGCATCATGATGGGTTACTTGAACAATGCTAAGGTAATTTATAATATGCAATAAAATTTCATACCTGGGAAAAAAGAGAAATGATTAACAAATTTTAAAGTTAACTCATGATGTATTATTTTTTATTATTTATAATGCATTTTTATAATTCATTTACGTTATTTATATATTTCTTATTTCTTATATTTATTTATTTATTATTTATCTATGTCATTAATGTCATCACTCGAAATGCATACGTTGAAAAAAATGTGCGATACGCCCGGGGCAGGAGACCGCGGCGGTGTTGGACGCGGACGGCTGGTACCGCTCGGGGGACTTCGGCTACTACGGGGAAGACGGCTACTTCTACGTGAAGGACCGGGTGAAGGACATCATTCCCGTCTACCTCAACTCGCGCATCATTCACGTGGGTTTTTTTTTTGTGGGGTTCCTTCCGGGGGGGATTCCGGATTTGGAATTCTGGATTTGGAATTCCGGATCGATTGCGGGATTCACGTGCAGTCCCGAAGATAGATTGATAGATAGATGGGGGGGGGGAATGTGTGTCTGGTGGGCTTAGAGATGGTATCGTTTATTGAAGTATTGGCACATGACGTCTTCGAGGCACGTCCGCGATGCACTCTCAGGAATCTCTGACCATCGCTGATTCTGGGGTCGTCCCCGTTCCCCTTCAGTGTTTTTTTTTTTGTTATATTCAAACGAATTCCTCGTTTCGACTGAATAATTCATTCCTATGTATTTTTTTGTGAATTTTAATGACAATGAAAGGTAACCGTGTCGTCGTCCCCCCCAACCGCACACAGCTGAATTTTTTGCCTCAAGTTTTCCGAATTTTCCAACGGAGACCGGTAATCCCGCGAGAGCGAGGGAAGAGGAACGCGAAGCAGGAAAAGTCGGCACGACCTTTCCCCGGGTCTCGCTTGCCCTCTGCGTGCAGGCGCCCACACGCACCTCCTGTCTCTCGCGCGCTTTCACGCGCATTCACGTGCATTCGCACGCTCCTACCCCCTCCCCCTCTCCCATCCGACTCGTCAACACGAACGCGACCGGAGGGGAGGATGAACCGATAGCACGGGCCCGTGTCGCTTCGTGTCGGTGACGCAGCTCCTCCAGGCCCAAGAGCATAGACCTCCTTCGACCCCCTGCTTCCAACGAGGAGACGAGGAGCAGTGGCGTGTTTAGTCGGGATCGATTACGCGCAGGTTTAAGACAAATTATGAAATGAATTTAAAAAAGGATTTTTAATGAAGTCCTCGGTCCCCTGCCTATTCGTAAGCACGGAGTTTTACAGTAGGTATTCAGCTGATGGTTGCGAAACGTCAATCCAAGAAGTTAAGGGAACGCGAACGTTTTAATGTTTTCTGAATTGCCCTCAACAGCTCGCCGTAGTTGCAATCGGTCTGAACGGTAGAAAAATGCTTCGAAGCGAGCGCGACAGCGCCGATTCCAAATCTTTTCTCTGCGACTGGATGAAAACCCTCGGTCCATCCAGTTGCGACATGCGAGGGGAACCGGTTCCCGATCGCTTCCTCGATTCCACGCCGATCGAGACGCCTCGGGGCATCCGGGGCGACCCCCCATCACCCGTCGGCAACCCCCCATCACCCGTCGGCAACCCCCACAGGTGTCGCCGGCGGAGATCGAGAACGTCCTGTACGACGACCCGGCGGTGGAGCAGGTGGGCGTGGCCGGCGTCTCCATCCCCGGCATCGAGTGCCAGGTCCCCAGGGCCTTCATCGTCCTCAAGAAGTCCTGCAAGTCCCTCCAGGATCCTCCCGCTGAGATCGACTTCATCCGACTCGTCGAAAGTGAGCGACTTGCGATCGATTCTACAATATATAACTTTTTGCAAGATATCGTATGTAGTTTATACCGAGTTATTTACGTAAACTACTTAAATACAAATATTTCCATAATTCGTGACTCGAATGCGTGTAATTCATTTGATTATTTACGATTTATTTATTCGTTCAGAGAAAATGTCGGCGGCGTACCACCTGACGGGAGGCGCGTGCTTCGTCTCGGAACTCGTGACGAGCCCCGCCGGGAAAACTTACCGGAAGAAGCTACGGGAAATGTTCGAGGGGGAATTGGCGGACGGGACGCTGAAGGCGGCGGATTTCCCGCTTCATTCTTCCGCCTCGACCGGGGAGTTCTCGCATACGGTCGTGCGGAGTGCCTGAAGCCGCCTTCTGATCGTGGACCACCTTCTTCCTGCCCCGAAGCCGCCTTCTTGTCACGAACCGCCTTCTTCCTGTCCCGAAACCTGCTTCTTGTCGTGAACCACCTTCTTCCTGACCTGAAACCGGCTTCGCCCTATCCTTGAAACGCCTTCGTCTTATACTGCAGTCGCCTTCGTCCTATTCTAGAACCGACTTTTTTACTTTGGTAAAAACTTGAAGGATAATAGTAGAACTCTGCCAGAAAAAAAGAGAAGATAAAAAGCAATGGAAGTGTGTGGACAAACCGGTTCCAGTCGAGTAACGAGGCATTTCAGACTTTTATGAATTTTTATGTCTTTCTTTTTCAGACGAGTGTGACAGGATTTTTGCTTAACATAAGTATGCGGTATACGTCAGGAACTATTTCAACTCTATTTTCTTACCCTCATTGAGATTTGTATTCGAGTGGCGTGCCCGCACGAGTTTCATCGGAATAAACCGTGTTTCTCATCGTGGGATCCGGCATTGTGGGACATTTTTTTTGAGAGGAGGACGGGACACGCGACCGGCACGAGTCCCGGGACTCCCCGCAGATGGTCCCGTTTCGGGACCTAATCTCTTTCTAATCACCGCTTTGTGAAAATTCAATCTCGTCAAAGCTGGAGGCTTTCATTGTGCGAGGCGAGAAAACCTCTCGTCCCGTCTTGCCCATATGTTAGGATGCGAGATTCGATGCTCACATAAAGGAAATCCCATTATGTGCCAAAAATATTTTTGTTAAGCAGATTAAGCAGAAAAATCCGCGGATATCCCAGCATCTCCCCGAAATTCCGACGGAACGAAAAACCGGCAGAAGCGGCCCGACCGAGAAAGCGACTCGACGAGGGGAAAAAGACACCCGAAATGCATGGCGAGGGAATCAATTTCACGGCTGATCCCCCCGCAGAAGAGGAGCAGGTGTAGATCCCCAATTGGCTTTAAGCCCCGGCCCCCCCACATGCCTCCTCTCGCTCCCTCTTCCCTCCTCCCGCGGGACGCATCCTCCATCCTTCTTCCCCACCCTCCATCCTTCCCTAACTACCTCCTCCGCGAGCCTCAGATGGCCCCCGGTCCACTCGCCTCCCGCGCATAAACAAACCGCGTCCCTCGATGGATGCGATTAGGGCGATTTTTTTTCCCCCTCCTGGAAATTGCGTTGGATCCCTCGGGAAGTGGAGATTTATGAGGTGGGAGCTTCGCCTGTCAGCCCCGCCGTGTTCGCGCTTTAAAATCCACGATTGATCGAGTCTCGGCGCCTCGATTTTCGCTCTGACGAACGAGAATAAATTATTTTAAAAAATATAAAAAATCGTCCATATGTCTGGCGGAAACGGATGAATGGCTCTCGTGTCGACTCGTTGTATTTCGTGCGGGCTGTGCGAATTCAGCGAGAGGCTTCATTTCTTAATACTTGCAGGAATTAAGATTATTTTAATTGGTATTTTAATTGAGTGAATATTTATGGAAAAAAAGAAAAGCGAACGTGTACTTTCGAGGCTCGGTTCCATCCGATTAGCTCGTGTCGCCATCGCGAACTCGCGTGGAACCTGTTTCATCCGGCCGCCTGTGAAACGCGGAGAGTCCGGGATCGTTTGCAGGGCAGAGTATTATATTCATGCAAATTTATTTCTCTCGTGAATGCAAAGCACGAAAGGAGGTGCAGCGATTTCCCGCTTCTCCTCCGCCGGTTCAAGAAAGTTCGCGAAAGAATTTTCTATTTTATGCGAAATGCGCGTGCATCCGCAGAAATCGCCTCGGTCGCCTCCCGCATTTTCGCCAGTGTTCATATAACGCGTTCCACACGGTGATCCGGTCACCCACGTGATCACCGAGCGCTGCGCCGCTGGTGGACCTCGAGAGAACGACGAGCTTCGGCATCTGAAAGTCAGGGCCGTAAATAAGGCGGGGGGGGGTTGAGGTGTGAAAGTGGATAGGAGGGAGATAAAATTTTAAAAAAAGAACCCAGAGCAATTGTTATTTGAGAGCAAATTCCAAGAAGCGTTCAGAGAGTGGAATCACCTCATCCTGCAGCACGGCCGCAATCGAAAGATTTCCTGCTGGGAGTTGGCCGTTCATTTTTAAGGAATGGGTTGAAGTTGGACTTGTTTTATTTTTTTCAGAACACTTCGATGAAGTTGATCGAATTACATGGCATCAATGTCACTAAATGTCCCAAATATGAATGAGTCTTTAATGTGACCCTGCCTTTGCCAAATCTGGGGGTCTTATTTCCGGGTGGCTTTTTCCCTAAACCCCTATAATTATAGCATAGCTTTCCTTGCTTTGCGAAACGAAAAGATGTCAATGACATGATCAAAATCCACTTTCTTTGCTGCTTGATTTTATTTTCACTGTGCAACACTTTCCCCCCCCC
>CAJPEV010004892.1:0-18519 GCA_905338385.1 Darwinula stevensoni
CACTTCGTTTTGGGAATTAGTGCGAGGATACTCGAGTAAAATGGCGGTTTGAGAGAGACTCAGGGTTCAACTTGGGAGAGAATTGAGAGAGATGCGAATCACAGCAGGGCATTTTTATATCCAATGGAATTCAGATTCTTTTCACCTTTCATGGACATGATTCCAGAACATTTCAACTAATTCGGAATTTTCAGCGTTCTATCGTGGAGCAGGAACTTTTTTTGTTTTATTCAAGGTTTTATGCAAGGTTCCTTGCTAAATTTCAGTCGGCCAAATACATCTGCCTTCCAGCTGGTTACCAGCTGGAAATGATGTCTGCTTCCAAGCTGAATTCCAGCTGGTCAAAACCCATCTACTATCCAGCTGGTTACCAGCTGGAAATGATGTCTGCTTCGAAGCTGTGTTCCAACTGGTCAAACCCATCTACTACCCTGCTGGATACCAGCTGGATCGGATCACTTTTTTGATGTTTCCAGACTAATTTCCAGCTGGTAAATTCAATCTCATTTCCAGCTGGAGCCCAGTTGGAAAATATAGCTGTTTCCAGCCGGGATTTTAAACTGGCTTGATAAAGCTTTATTAAGTAAACATATCTTAAGTTTAAAATATGGACAAAACAGTGTTCATATTGGGACCAGTTTGCAATAGGGACATTGCATCTGAAAAATGTAATGTCCATACTAATTATGAACGGGTGGCAACCCAACATGGACGTCACATGTTGCTTGGTGAGGTTTTCAAAAGTTATTTATTTTAGCCACTGAATGGCGTCCAAGAGAACTCAAAGTTTCCGAGGAGCAAAAAAGGTAAGGGCCATTCAGATGAGGACCCCATCGCCGGGGTACGATCGGATGGGAATGTCGATGGTTAGGTCGCCTCACGGGAACCTCGTGAAAGACTCGCTCTAGCCATAGCATACTGTGCCTTATGCGTCATGATGACGTCACAACGTGACGGCCTTAAGATTCCAGAAGCGCGCCACGTGGGCGGCGCCGCATGTTCACGAGACTCTTGCTCGACCTCGTCAATAAGCCGATCAGCTGAACTCACACATGTCCGAAAGGCCTTTTGACAGGCTTGCCAACGGAGTCTCCATTTTTTCGCAGGTTTTTGAGTAGGTCTTACCACAGGATCACATGTTTCGTATGATTTGGTATGCTATGCGTATGTCAAACTTAGAAAATGTTTCAAACATTATATTTGGGACAAGCCTGAAGGTCCTCAAGGGACATCATAGCCAATGCCTGGACTAGCAGGCGGTTTTCCTAGTTTCTTCTAATTTGCATTTCTTTTATGTTTAAGAGACTGCATGAGCAGTGATATCAACTAGAATTGCAGGAGGAATACAGTTTCTCTTGCTGCCAATTCTCTGTTACTTTTTTTCTTTTACCATGGACACTGGTGCGTTATGATGACAACGATCGTCACACCCTGAAGAAAGGGAAAGAAAGAAAAGTGCAAACTGGCATGGATGAGTTATGTAGCCTGAACATATGCCATATGATACCCTTTTTGTCAATAAAGAGAAATGTAAGATTCCCATTTTTGAACACTTAAGTTTGATAAGAAGTTCCACATCATATGCCTAGGCTAATTTCTAATTGTGGCATGATGCCAGAAATAATTTTATATCATGTAAATTCAGTCTCATCCTACTGATTTTAAGGTTCTGGTTCATAAAGATTTTTTATTCCTTATATCAGAGACCAAAGGAATAAAGTAACTATTCCATTATAATAAAGTATCTTGGTGTGAGGTTAAGAGTTCAGGTGAATATTCAGAGTTTGTCTTTCTTTGCTTTCTTGGAATCAATAGCCACAATTGCATGCAGGACTTTCCCATGGCTGTGTGCACTTGTGTCACAGGTTGCATATTAGTTTATTCCTCTGATTCCCTGTGTTGTGTTTGCTTGTGCCTAAGGTTGAGTTGTGTATTTGTTTGGTATCATTTTAAATCTCATTTCAAAGTTGTCTTCCAAGTTCATCATGGAAAGTAATATAAATCATGAAATTTATAGAACTGGTTACAACTTAAAAAGATGTGGAAAGTATCAGAGTGATTTAATAGTCCAATTTAGAGTCAAGAAGGTCCTTTCAGGGTCAGATTTTGATTTCATCCCTCAAGAGGCTTTCTTAAGTCTTTAAGCCTATGATGTCCACAATATTGATTGAGTTCTCTGGAATCTTCAAACTCTTGTTTTCAACTAGATGGTATTCCTTAGTGTATTGCACTGTCAATTTGACATGGCCCATATGACATGTACCATACCTTCATTACATAAGCACTACTTTCCAATGAGGACTGTACCAATTCAGCATTCAATTTCATAAAAGGATGGGATGTGGTACTTGGCCATGTCTGTGTAACTACTGTGTTTTTCATTTGAGTCAGGCACTTTTTCACTTCATTCAGACATGCATGCATCCCTCACATGAGTGTTCAAGTCAAGTGAAAAATTATGACTTGAGTGAAAAACACTATCAATTACTACCATTTACTCTTACATTTGGAAGTGAGTTGGTCTTCCACATGCACCTCTGTACTGACTGACATCATGGTGAATCAGATGTACTTCTAGTTGACTTTGATGCCCACATGTGAATGAGCCTACTATTGCCTCCCTGCAAAGTATTAAAAGGCTACAGAAGTTCCTGGAACAGATTGTTTCAGATCAGTGTTGGAAAATAGAGAAGGAGGAGGCAAGATTGGGGGAATACTGCTTTCATTCTAGGACTGGAATGATAATCCTGGCTGAGTTTTCAAACTTTCTTTACCTGTTTTATCGTTGAGCAGCTGACTAAATAAATAAAAAATTACCAAATCAAATCCTCTCCTTCAGGCAATGAAACTATCATTGATTGGAGAAATGCCATTTGAAGAGGTACTTGTTGGTGCATTTGCTGTCCCACCTTCCATTTGCAGGCCTTGGCAAGATAATCAAGATTGATGAGAGCTGCTTTTAGTGTGTAGACCCATGCATTGTGTCACTTACAGGTTTGACGGAAATCCAATATGAAGCTGGACAATCCTATTTCCTTCTCCATAGTGGCTGAGGGAAGGACAACATAAGACAGATGTTGGAATAGTCCAATAATCCCCTGTTTCACAAAAAACATTGGAACTTGGTTGGAGCACTGTGGTTATTACAGATGGTGTGATGCCTTGATGGAATGTCCAAAACACTCTTGATTGTGCCAGGTAGAAGAGACAGGCAAACACTAATTCTCATTTTCTGGTAGGGATGGGGCAGTCAATTGACTGGTCAATTGACTGGTCAATTGACCACCTTTTAATTGACCATTATTGACCGCTAATTTTTTTAATTCAGTGAATTAAGATATTTTTATAGAACTCATAACTGGGGTCATTTATCCCCCAGCACTAAAACCAAAGAGTCAATTCAATTTTTAAGATTTGTTCATGCAGCCTGCCAAACACCTAGACTGTGGCAACTGTTGTGTAGGAAAACATTTTAGCAAATGCTCAAACTACCATGACATTTCACCTGAGTGGTGCAGAGTGTATGTGCAGGCATAGCTTGCTGTTCAAAGTTTTATAGCCTCAAGGACTTTGAAAGTTAAGGTTCAAGATCTAAGTAACAGCTTTAGAACTTTAGTTTCATGCAAGGTCAATCATGGTCCTGGCTAATAGTCTGCATCAGAGCATCAAATTATTCTCAAAGTCTGTGATCATGGGACAAAAAGTTAAGGTTCAAGATCTAAGTAACAGCTTTAGAACTTTAGTTTCGTGCAAGGTCAATCATGGTCCTGGCTAATAGTCTGCATCAGAGCATCAAATTATTCTCAAAGTCTGTGATCAAGGGACAAGTGCGTGGGTTATGCCTATGCCTATGCCTAAAAAAATTAATCTAGCTATGAAACATGATTCATTACTGTTTACCCTATAGATTGTATGAGTTGGAACATTAAATTTTATCTTAGCAATGAGATGTTGACTGATTAACATGTTCATTTATGATCATATAGTCATAAGCTCTAACCTCTTGTTGGGCTTAAAACCATTATTTTCTGCAAATGGTCTAAAATGACCATGTTGACCAGTCAACTTCCCATCCCTAGTCACAAGACTAGGGATGGGAACTTGTGAGTCATGACATACATAATGGTGCAAAAACTACAAAGAAAAAAAAAGTTGGTCCTATTTACCAAAATTGTCCATAGTTGACCATATTGACTGGTCAATTGACATGTTTTTAATTGACTGGTCAATAACCCATCCCTAAATGGGGTACATTTAATTAGAGAGGAATCTGCTTTAGGGCTGATTCCTCTCAAACTATTAGTTATTATCCCTATAATCAGATTTCCTGTTCAGGTTCAGGTCTCACGTCACCTTGATGAGCCCAGTTTATTTTGATTGCTTCTACTTCAGAAACCTTCTCGACGATGGCCTTCATTCACTGGTCATTTTATTTTATTTTATATTTTTAAACCTTTTCTCGATTCCATAGGAGCTGAAGAATGCATTATCGGGAGAGAGGAAGCCACAATGGAATTTCCTCATCAGCAATGGAGAATTCTATGCCTCTGCCGATGTATCGCCAACCAGCTGTATCGGCCGCCGGTGTGGCACCATCGGTCATAGACAGGTTTGCAAGCTGCCAGTGCTGATGTCCAAAAAAAGAACATGCAAAACGAATAAAAATAAGAAAAAAAACACGTGAACGGGGCTTGATAACTGATTCTCAACGGCAAATGGGAAAAAAGGGCTGTCCCAATGCATCCTTCGATGTATGGATGTCACTTTCGATAGTTTGGAAACATGGTAGGCTTTACCGCTCATCGCAAAGGTCACACCTTCTCCCCCGCACTCCCCGATCACAGGCAAGAGATTATGGAAGCGGATATAGCTCCGCACCCCAATCGAGGCAAGAAACGACAGGAGTGAAGCCTTCACTTGATCGAGGCAAGAAAAGACTGAATCCACCCTCACCCCCACCCTTCGGGTGCAACGACGCACTATCGATATTTCCGGTCGATTCACTGATGTGTTCCATACACTCAGCGTGGCAGCCCTAGTGAAATTGAACTTGGATACCTAGTAGGTTTATTTGAATTTTAATACATTAAAAAAAATGATTCTTTGCTGTTCCTCTACACGTCACAATAAGCACGGGTACAGGCCAATAAGTGTGAGAACATAATCGGTCATTGGCCCACCGGCTAAATGTGGCCATCGGTACAGCCTTGGATGTTTGTACACTCCTCTTCTTGAGATTTTTTCTACCTAAAAAAAGGTAGAAAAAATCTCATGAAGAGGAGTGAGCACAAATGTAGAGGAAATGAAACCATTACAAGAATCCATGATACTTCAAAATGTTAAAAGCAGTCCAAAATTGAAGACATGTGTTTTCCTTGACTGTAATTCGGTGATAAAAACCAAGTCAAAGTCAAACTTTTTTTAAAACCAAGTATCCATACTGATTTCCGCGTTCCTTCACTACGATAAATTAAACCCCTTAAACTAGTTTTAGTTGGAATTGAGAGGGCACAGTCTTTCTGGGAAAGATACATACATTTTCTTGCCCGCTTTTACAAACTTAATGGGGTCGCGGTTCGAGCATTCCCAGGAGCGTCCTCCAGTGATCTCGATCCTGGGCAACAGACTCAAGCTCAGTTGGTGGGATGCCGAGCCTCTCGTGACAAAGTCGAGCGACGTAATCACTCCACCTTGTAACCATATTGACTGGTCAATTGACCAGTCAATTGACATGTTTTTAATTGACTGGTCAATAGCCCATCCCTATTTTCAGGTCATAATTGTAGGAATGTCCTTGAAAGTGGGGGGGGGGGGGGGGAAATGAGATGGGTCAGTTCTGAAATTCTGAAAATTACTATGTAATTCAAACATGATCAGGATATCAAATTCATGTGAAACTAAAATGCAAATATTCTCCTTTTCTCTGTTTGCTTTGCAAAATATTTAATCAATTTATATAATTCCCAGGAGTCCAAAATATCTTGCTTTGCATGATGATGCATCAATACAACATTTGTTAGGTGATGTGTTGTCATCATCTGCATCCAATTCTTGAGCTGCCTCAGTGCCAAAAAAGACCTCTCTGCTGATGCATACACAACATCTGTAGCACTAAACTGTGTCTCTCATTGGCAAGTATGAAATCCATGGCATCATATTAAAGTACTTTGCCTAAGGAAATTACATTTTTTGTTGCTGCAAATGGCTGGCCACTTTCACAAACATGCATAGGTTTCTGTGCAATCTCATCCATAGGGACAACCTATACTACCACACTGTTGAAATTTTCCATTCCTGAATTTTCTTCATATTTTGCTGTCTTTGGTTTCATAATGAAATCAAAAGTTTTCTAGAATGAGCACTTCTCTTCTGTGACATGATATTGAACCTCTATTCACTGTCTGCAATTAAAATGTTTCAAGCCAGACTTATGACTGAAGGGGACCGCCTTTAGAACCTCCCTTCTTTTTTAGGAAAGACTTTAGAGGAAGGAGGAGAAGTCTAATCAGATGGGAGATCTTGAATCTGAAACAAAAAAGAACTCCCTCTGGATGCTTATCAAGTTATCAAGTGTGCCCTATCATGCCAATTCCCCTCAGGCATTAACCTTGCTTCAAGCTAAATATACTTTCCAAACCCCACTGAATGCCATGAAGGATCTTAAGTTGCAACTTGCCTGTGTACACATTACTCTTAGGTTCAAAAAGTGAGACAAAAGATGCCCTTTGCCCCCCCATCTGGAAAAAAGTGAGTGGACATTTGCCATCCCTGCCCCCCTGGTTCCTACATCCTTGCCTCAGGTGTTACATCTCCTGCAGCATCATTTGTTAAGATGAGTGCCTATAGAGACAGGCAGGAATGGCTATGTCCATGAAACTGTAAGCTGCTCTGAGGACTTTGTCAATCTGGTGATGGAAGATATTTGCTGCACTCTTCCTCAGCTGCTGCCTGTCATAATGTACTGATCTTTTGATATGAGATCAAATGCAGGAGTCAATTCTCAATGCAAGGAGGTGCAATGGAGAGCTTTGAATCCTAAATTGCAGTTAGATGGGAGAAACTGAAAAGTTCCCAGACTTGAAAATATCATAAAATGCTATGCAAACTGATTTTTATATCCAGGTAGCAAATGAAGCAATCACTGGCATCATCATAGGTCAATCATTATCCTCAAAGAAGAGGTGTTATTTATGTATAAGGTGATTGAAAATAAGCACTCCACCATTTTCTATGGGAGAAAGTTAGATTTGTGTATTCAGGCAAAAATTATAAGTAATGGTCTATGCTTCATCATCTCAAAATTCAGATAGTTTGCCCTGTTTGGGCCTTAAACCAATTTTTAATAAATTAATATTTTTTATATTGGCCTCCATCAAATATTTGAAAGGGCTCTCAGATATTTTCTGTTGATACTTTTTATTTACTGATATTTTTTTGCCAGAGAGGCTCATGTTAGATTCAAAGGCTCAAAAAATAAACCCTACAAGTTTTTTTTTTTCCTGCCTAAAAAGTGGCATAGCACAAAGATAGGGACCCTCCAGTCAGCAACAGTGCCCCCTATTAGGATAGAGTGCCTTCTTGCAGATGTGAAAAAACCTCTTATACTCATGAACCTCTCTCTCAAGTAATGCATCAAACTGTCCCTTGAAAATTTATAGCCAATCAAAATAGGGTAGTGACAATATCATAACTATGTTGTCAGGAATTTAGCATCTGGGGGTTGGGGGCCATTTTGCACCCTATGATTAAATTAAAACTCATTTTTCTTGGCCTCCGCTTGAAGTATAAACTTGCTTTTTTTTCTGTGGGCTATTCTCAAAATAAGCTGACCACTTGCCAAATTTAATTGAATTCTGTGATGGTTGAGCACAGATCATTACCTCACTTGAAGTGGAATGATCCACCAAATATAAAGGTTTCTCATGGTATGAGGCCCACCACATCTGAAGTTTTATTTAATAGACATCTGCCTCTCCTGGAACCATGTCACCATTCAAATGCACGTGACTTGTGACAGAGTTTCACCTCTATAACTGCTGAAAGTCATCATCTGAGATTATTTGAATTGACTGTGAAAATCTGCTCCAGTGGTACTCTCTGGTACAAGGAATTTGACAATACACTGTCGTTTCCACAAAAGGTCCACCTTACTAGATTCCATCTTGAATAACAGCTGATCCAATGCAATGCAAGAGTTGTCATTTTAATGCATAAATGTAAGAATGCAAATGACAATGTAGAGTTGAGTGCAAGCCCTAAAATTTCCAAGGCTTAAAATTAGCCTTTGGTAAGCCTTGGCCATGACTGTGACTATTGGACCTCCAGTTTTACATTGAAAATTGATGTTAATATTTTCCATAAATTCTTAACAATATTGCATCAGAAAATTCAAGAATCTTTCAATGGTATGATTTAATTTGTGTTTTTCTTTTCTAAAATACCCCTTTGTTTGAATTATGGGAAATCATGCTAAGGGGTGTCAGCAACATCATGTTCTAGCTGACAAAGCAGTCATAAAAGAAAGAGGCATTAATGAGTACAGGGTGTCAAAATATATGCACCCCTTATGACCTGCAAAGATGTGATGGACTATAGTATAATCATTAGACTAGCTTATTTACTCATTCAGTTGTGTTTCCTTTCCATGTTCCAGATTTTTCTGTATTTGCAATGAGCTGTATTCTGATCAGGATGATAAAGAGACTGTGCAGCACACTGACGAAATAGCTCTGAATAATGTTAGACCCCTCAATGTCATGAATCTCTAAAAAAAAAATATAATCATTCAGGGAATGTGACACTCATATGAAACATGGAAAAGTAGTGCATCCAAATACGGAAAGTGCAATCATGTGGTCTGCCACATTTCTACTAGCCAGGGGAGTGCATCCATTATTGTCACCTCATATATCAACCACAACAGACAAAGCCTCGAATCAACTGACTTGGAAGAAGAGAAGAGTGACACTTGTGTGCAAATGTACCAGCCAGTGGAAGGGGGTAAGTATATTGTGTAAAAAGTGTTTGAGCATGCATGGGATGAGTAGTGGAAAAGTATGCAAGCCTGCAAGTGAAAAGTGAGTGGAGCATGAAGGGCATCAGCTACAAGGGAGCAACTTAAGCTTTTTATGCCTCTACCCTTTGTAGAAATTTTCATTATACTCACATTCTGGCTCTAAAAACTTTTTGCATTTTTTTTTCTTCCTCTATTGCCAATTCCCCAAGTGTTTGTTTCACATTATGCTTGGAAAACCTGGGCATGGAAAACATTTTCATAGCTGCTAGGGGAGAAGGGGCCCTCTATCTAGAATGATACCTTGGGTGAGTTTTAGTTTCTTCAATCTTGATGATTCTTTTGATGGAGTGCTCTAGCTAATTACTGCTGCATCAGAATGCTTGCAGAATCTCACCCCAAAGATAATATGTACAAGGTGTCCCAAAAATACTTTGCTATTGCATTTATTAATACACTACATGTAAGTGTAACACCTGTTATTTATTACTTGTTATGTTGTGTCATGACACTGATGTTAGTATTATGTTTTCATGAAGCCCTTGTCAGCTCCTCAGATATTCAAATAGCCTCCTTCCTCATTGATGCACTTTTCATATCTGTTAGGGACAGATCTGCAAATGCACACATACTTTTTTTTGAGATGTCACAAAATGCAGAAGCAATCCATGTGACTCCGTAATTCAATCTGCCATTTTGATTTTGTTTATCTGAAAGAATATAGGAAGTTGCTAACAAAAATACACATTAAAAAAAATTTACTTGGTATGTTTGGGTTAGTTATTTCTTAGGTAATAGGGTTGATGTGACAAAGTCTCAAGGAGGCAGTGACTTAGGAAAAAGTGTGACTAGTGTTGGTTGTGGAGAGCCCACATGAAATATGTACAGCATGCTTGACCATCGTTGTAGTTTATTATAGGGGTCCATGTGCAGATTTTTGATGAAGTAAATGCTTTGATGATCTTCCCATGCAGCTGATAGTCTCTGAGATTAATTCCATATTGATCCTAGAATATGGGTGTCATAACCTTTCTTGCTGATAGCTGGGCATGAAACATTGGTGATGAACTCCATGCATGTTTCCATTGTTTGCATTGCTGCTCTGATTCTGGACAAAAGATGTACAATCATGTTTCATCCACCATGATGATCTAGTCAAAGAATTTCTCCCTGTCAGCAAGGGAACATTTTTATGCATCTTAGGCAGTGTTGCACCCCTGTGTCCTAGTCATCATGGAGGATCCCAATAATCAACTTAAAAGTGATGCCAACTCCAGTTCTCTTCACATCTCCAGTTCATTCACTGTTGTGCAGTGACTATTCTGCATTGTGTCCAACTTGTAACAGTTGCCTGGTGTTGGTGTACATACCTGCCTGGTGAGTCCTTATTCTTCACATCTTGCACTTCATGCAAGGACACAATCCACCTGTACACTGTCCACTCTTTTCACATAATCTGCTGTACAACAGGAAATTCAATGATGGGATGCTGCTTTTCTGTCGTGTCCATTTGCAATAACTGCCAACTCTTGTTTCCCTCTTGGCAGTGTCTACCTGGCTAAACTCATTTCCACCAAGTAGGGGTGGGCAGGTCAGGTTGATGCTACAGAATGTATTGTACATGTCTGGCAGTATCTTGTCAGGTAGCACCTCCCCTACTATATTTTGCATATCTATGATCTGCATTAGAGTTGCTGAATGCATATTTCTCCATTGCAACTCAATTTGTTGGTTCTGTATTTCACCATGCCCATGTACATTCCAGAGAGGAGTCATTTCAGTCCACTATGTACATTAACATCTTACAGTAGATTCACCTTCAGGGCCATCTACTCATTCTGCTGTGGATTTTGTGGTCTCAGACTCTGGCATTTGCAGGAAGATGCCTTGCAGCTATGTATTTTTGACTTCATTTGCTGCTTTTCCTTCATATTATCTCACTGTCATTTCTTCCCCTTGATGTGATTATATGGGTGCTGTTTCTCTTTGCTGCATACTTCCCTATCTAAGTCTCTTCTGCCCAACCAGAGTGCAGGTGAATGCTGCATCAATATTGCCACATCAATATTGCTCTTAAATTTTTTATGTTTTTGGTTCATTTTACAGCAGCTCATTTACTTCCATTCAACATGCCTTTGAATTAATTGTCCTCTATATGAGACAAACCTGCATAATTTTGCCAGGTGCAGGAGAGAGGCTAGTCTCATTGGTATTGAAAAACTTAGAAGGGGAAATTGTGTTATGTTGTTCATAGCTTGTTTTGCCCTGATTGCACTGGTTTGAAATGGACCAAGTCAGATGCTTATATCTGAGTGAAGAAGCCAGTACACTTGGGAAGAGAGACTCTTTTGCATTCAGCTATCCCAATTGTAGATGTGAGATGTTGAAGAACCTCAGCAGTGTGAACTCAATGCAGGTGATCCCATCCCTGGGGTAACCTTGAAGATTGTACTGGGAATAGGTGCAGATTCATGAAGGGCATCCAGAAAATACCTATTATGCTAATTATTATTTATTTTTGTGTTACAGCGTTCTTTGTTCTTTGTTACAGTGATGGGTTTTACATCAGCTGCATGATTCAAAAGTTGGCAAAAATGGCAGAACAAATTAGTGGATCATTTCAACTCACCAAAGAACAAAGAGTCAGTGTGATACAGATGGTGTACAAATATTAGAATTTTCCCCTGACCTGGCCTTATTGATTTTTTCACTTGGGGGTTCACCAGGGATGAGGTTTACAGAGTGAAGCTTGCCAGTCTGAAAGATCTTTGGCCACGTATTGCAGTTGCATTTTGAGCAATATCACAGGATCTGGCTGCTTCTGTTTGCAGATTGGTTACAACTTAGTATTAAATGTGTGTCAGGCCAACATTTTGAGCACCTGAAGCATTGATGAACTAAAGCAAAGACCCCTAATTATAATAAACTAGTGATTGCTAATTAGTTGACAGTGTTTGTATCTTATTAACGATATTCCAAAATATTTCACTTACTCACACATATACACTAAAGTTTACTAGGTTTTTTCTGGACACCCTGCATATTTCCACCATCGTTGATGGTGGAAG
Source organism: Darwinula stevensoni (assembly GCA_905338385.1). NCBI lineage: Eukaryota > Metazoa > Arthropoda > Ostracoda > Podocopida > Darwinulidae > Darwinula > Darwinula stevensoni. The sequence continues at coordinate 12,082 of CAJPEV010004892.1, forward strand.
TAGGAGTTGATGGGGAATCTCTGGTATTTTGTAGAGGCCACACCCATTTTCTGTCCCCCATCCTGAACTTCATTTCAGTAGCCAAGAACCTCTTCTTCACAAGATGTACCATTGCACTACCACTGGCGTAATGAACACTTGAAGTTACACACGTATGACGGCATACCCAGGGGGATCTTATGAAAGAAGAGTGATGCGGAATATTTTGCCTGATTGAATGAGATCACTCATACAACATGGCTGTGTTATTGAATGAGTTGACAGTAAAGACTGTCTCTTTTAACAGTGGATAAAATGTGTTATATCTCCCTTCTTCGTGGGGACACCGGGACTCCTTTGCTTTTAACATATTTTCTCTACTTTATCAATTCCAATATTAACATTAACTTGTTCCTGTTCCAGTTATTTCCCTCTCTAGTAAAGATCAGTTTGTAATCCATAGAAATTGTGCATAATCTCATGGCTTGACCAATCCTAATGCTGTTTATCTTTAGTTCCACTGTGTGTTCCACTTTTCTTAGCTCTGATTCAAAATAAGGTGGAAGACTCAAACCGTAAATTGGATGCATCATTTGCAAGTGGTGTGACAGCAAGTCAGATCTAGTTAGATCAGTCAAGGCCCTTACACTTCATACTTTGGCAAACGTACAACATCTTTAACACGTTGGCGACAATGCGTCCTGATGCCAGGATGCAGATTTTTTTTTCAATGAATACCCTCTGGAACTGTTGAGAACGTTCCAGATGATTATGATTTCGTAATTACTGATGAAAATTCCAAAAAATTCAACATTAAAAAAAAACTCGGCAAAAAAAATGTTTTCTGGGACCATGCGTCCTGATGGCAGGACGCATTTTTTGACAAAAAAAATTCGCGTGGTCCCNTGGGACCATGCGTCCTGATGGCAGGACGCATTTTTTGACAAAAAAAATTCGCGTGGTCCCACGCGGCGGACAAGCAAAAATAGGCTGGTCGTCAACGTGTTAACGTCGTGGAAATTGATAGAATCATCCAATACCGGAAGCATCTTTGGGACTGTCGGTACTGTCGATCTTAACCTGTGGGAATGCCAGAACCATTGCCTAACATCGTAGTGAATACGTCCTAAGACGTATTCGGGAGCGAATGTGTTAATTTGGACTACTACCCACCAGGAATGTTCAGTGGCCCAAGCTTTTTCTCTAATATTGGTGAAGTACTATAGATTTAGTGCTTGCCAAATATTTCTCAGCTTCCTTTGCATAACTCTTATAGGACTGAGATATTATACCTTAATGGTTTCTGTTGGGTTATTTACTACGGTGCCTGAAAGCACATTTGAAGTCAAAATTTCCATCCTTCCGTTTTTATAGTTACATCCTATAGAGTCACATCCTAGTCATAAACTGTAGAAACCTGCAAATGCATTGGAATTTTGTTGGCTAACGTTAATTGCACATCTCATTCAAAACGTCACCATAGATGTCAACAAATGTGTAGATGGGACAACTACTTTTCAAGTAGAACTTGAAAGGAAGTTGTACGTTTCAGCATGATGCATGGTCGATCTTATGTTTCATGAGATTGGCCGTCTATCGCGCTATTTCTCTGACGAAAATAACAATTGCAGTAAAATCCGTATAAATGTTACCTTCGTAACATTTAGGTGGATTCTACTGGTGAATTTCCCGTTTTCACCCGTCCTGTCACGCCACAAAACGAAGAGAAATTCTGCAGCTCCCCCATCATTTCAGGTTGAACGTGCTGCCGATTCGGAGCAGCACGGTACATGAAAGAGCCTCAGCATCCACTGGGATTGGTGGTCAGAGTGGTCTGACCCACGCCGAGTGGAATCAGCACAAGCGGGGGGGAATGAGCTCCGCCATCCTCCGCCATTTGGTACTAATTACCACCTGTGCCCTGGAAAATCGTGAGTGTTCGATCCATGCATTCTGGGGTTTTCGCATTGTAACTGTTGAGTCTTGTGATAGGGGGATTTCGCTTTTTTTTTTAATTCGACCATGGATTAAGGGTAAGATTAATTTAAAATCCATCGATGAAACTCTCACGCCCCTGCGTGGAATGTATAAGGAGATATTAGAGCGAGAAGCTTGAGCGATGTAACATCCTGACGTCCTTTCAACCACTGTGACATCACATCTCCGCATCATCTTTTCAACCGTTTCGATCCGAGCCTCTGGGGGGGATAGAAATGCCCTGAACGATTGCGTTGCGTGCAGTACTAAAAACGATTGCGTTAGAACCTCTTTAGCGAAGAAACACGGTTGGAGGCTAAAGTTTCTGCTGAATACGCAAAGCAGTCGAGGTGGATGAGGCGCGTTCGTGCAGCAATAAAAAAAAAACAGGATTCTTTGAGACATATTGAAGCCTTTCGGGCGAAATCGTTTAACCCTTTCGAGGGCCAATTTTTCCCTATGTGCAGCCTTCTCAAAGCACGAGGAAGGTCGAACGTTTTCTGGAATGTTAACTTCCCACCACCCACGAAATGGTTAAGATTTCTGAAGATTTAGACGTCCTCGCTTTAGCCATCAACCAAATGGAAATTGTGTTCTTGACGAGGAAAATGTCCCAATTGTTGACGGGAGGGAACAACGCTATGCTAGTTCATCGCGTGGACGTGTCAGAGAGAGGGAGAGTATTCGCTCAATTTCAGTGCAGGCCGTCAGGAATGCGGAGGACTAAGCTGTTAATTACGGATATGAGTTTGATGCATAAAAAATCTCTGTTATATGGGGAAGACTATGTGGAATTGACGGTCTAGGCCAGTGGTCGGCAACTAGCGGCCCGCGGGCCAGATCCGGCCTGCGGAAGCCCTCCCCCTGGCCCAAGAAGACCCGGGTATCGGGCATTACAGTCTGACAATAGACGTTCAGCTGCACGTTTGACATGAGACGTTCGATAAAATTTTCATTTTAATGACACTTGGTAGGTGCTGCCTCGCGAAAGTTCAGCATTCTACCATCCGGTCCGCCGTGAAATTAAGTTGCCGACCACTGGTCTTAGCTATTTCTAGGCTAGGCGGAAGGACAATGTTCAGTCAATTCCGGGACCCCCTGTATAACCACTGGCAGAGGTCATTCTGACAGTAGAGATGCCACGCAACAAGCTGCCCTTAGACATTAAGATCGCCTTAATAGAACATTACTGCAGTTATAACAACTATGCCGGTGAGGCGCTACAGTCGTTCCTGCGTGTGACGGTGCCGTAAAGGACCCTACAGTGTCGGAGCATGCCGAAGTCTGGTTAAGAAATTTGAAAAGATTATTTCTGTCGTTGATGCACCCCATAGTGACCGTCCTACAACCCCTGTAGAAATCGTAGCCGAGGTGGGACAAGTGGCGGCTGATGTTAAACACAGAAATCCTCGTGGGAAATGCAGCACCAATCAAGTTATCAGACAAACAGGACTCCCCATATCAACATTGTGAAGTGTGCGGAAAACCCTGAAACTGTTCCCTTACAGGGTAAAATGTGTCCAGGTACTGCAATCTGGTGACACGCAAGCACGGCTGGATTTCGTACTCCGGTTTCCGGTGCAAATGCAGCTTGAGGACACCTGGCTCGACAAAATCCTGTGGACGGAAGAGGCACATTTCTCATTCTATGTGCACGTCAACACATGGAACTGTGTCATCTGGGGGACACCAACTCACATGCTGTCGTCGAACAACCATTGCATTCCGCGAAGGTGACGGTGCATGTGGATTCATAAGCACCTTCATTATTGAGCCACATTTCTTTGAGGAACCAACGTACACGAGATTTCGGACTGCGGCAGTGACCGGTGAACGTTATCGATCGATGCTATGTAGGTGTTTTAATCTCCACTCTTCAGGACTGTATTGGAAGAAACACTATGCAAGATGGGGCTCCTCCTCGCATTAACCGTAAAGACGCTCTTGCAGACACCCTTTAGTGACCAGTTAATCAGTCACCATTTTTCGAACACGTGGCCGTGTTCGCTCGACCTCACCCCAGCAGACTTTGGGGATATTTCAAGCCTATTGTGTATCGTACGGCACCTGCTGCCTTAATGAACCTCAAACATGCTATCCGCCATCATGTGGACATGTGGGATGCTGGACAGCTTTGGTCAGCGTCTATGATTGCATATCCCGAATGCAGCAATCATAGACATTAAGAGAGGTCATCATTGAACAAATGTGGCTATTGAGCATATGCTGGTGGCCATATCCGATGACCCTACGTACGTATTCCTCTTCCCCATGTTCCCATTAGTGTTCACACCAAATATTACAGCCTAGCTTATGTAACTGAACTCGGTAGTAAATTTTATGCTAACCATGTACAATATTGATCGCATCAGCAACCGGGGTGAAACGACAGCCCTTCCACGCATGCTGAATTGGCTAAGAGCCTCCCGCTTAGTACTATCATCCAAAAGGTACATTCATAATATGCGTGAACATCATACTTAATTCGCACATTTATGGAAATTGCCTGACCCCTCCCTCTCTGATGGAGATGCCCTGACCATCTCATAATCTCATGTATCACTTCACACCGAGTTTATCTGGCATTCACTGAATCTATTGTACTACGAATTAAAAAAAAAATAGTTGCAGAGATTCAGCCAAAAGTGATCAGCATCACATCTGCAATGTAAAAAAATGTTGGGGGAAAAAAAACTAGAAAGCCCGAAATCCTACGTAGGTGAAGGCAGTGATGAGGCATTCCAGCTCAAGTGGTCAAATTTTAGTCACTTTCGTTGCGCGTCAGACTCCGATTGGCATGAAAATTTTTGAGTGTTGACATCGAATACTTATGAGAACGTTTCAACTTTTAGCTCTCTGGCTCTAACGGTTTTCGAGATATGCAGTCCTGAACTTAGCCCCCAAGAGGAAAAAGTGATCTTTGAGGTAAAAACGCTATCTTGGTCCCAGTCGAGCTAGAAAAGCGTTTTTGGACTCTAAAGCTGAGACGATGCAAGATCGCATTATCAAATCCATTTTCTACTGCGTTCATCACAAAGTGAGTTACACAAATGAAAAAATTGCAAATATTGCCGAGTTTTGCACGCAAATTTTGAGCACTAGGATGCATGACAGCACAACGAGCTTTTGCAACCTTGTAGAATAAAGCAATGCCAATTCAAGAACAAAATTTCAACTTTCTACGTTGATTGAAACAACTTAAAATTAAATTTGAAAACTCCAATTTTGGCCATTTTCACCCACTTTGACGGTTTGTACACACTATTTCATACGCGATCCAAACTTGAAACTAATGTGCAATAAAAGCTCTCTCTAAGTATTTTCCAATTATGTATTACTCATGCTGTTGAATTCAATATTCTCGTCTGTATAATTTTTTGAACGATTGATCTTGTCAGTTATCCTTTTGAAATGTTTTACCCAAGGTTCCAACTTTCGGAATCCTGGTGAAACAACCAGGTCTAGGTATATCTCACCAGTGACTAATAAATAGCTGTGATTATTTTTTATACCTGTTCCCAGCTTTAAAAAAAAGGATTTGAAGCTTCATGGATTTGCTGCAACTACAATTCTGCTGACATTTACGCTTTTCAGACTAAGCAGACTTCAGAATGGGATTTTGTTCCTTCCAAGTGTCCGATGATTGCCATAATACAAGCTTCAGTGAAAATGAACAGGAAATTTTGAGTCTTAGGTTTTGAAAAGCCAGGAATGTATTCAAAAACCTTTGCCTTCATCATGAACAAGTTTGGTCAGTGCGATGAACTCAAGGGAAGGAAGAACTGTTGTGATCCCTTCAACAGACACAGGAAGACGGTGAATAGAGGTCGAGTTATCTCCTTTAATATCGCCAAAAAAAGTCATTCTCTTCGTCGATGGAAAATTGGCGCAACATGCTTCATGAAAATGTCCAAGTTTTGGACATTTCACTCCGCGCAGCAAAATTTTCAACTTTTTTCAAAGTTTTCAATTTTAATTTTAAGTTGAATTCAAAGTTCAATTTAATCAACGTAGAAAGTTGAAAATTTGTTCTTGTGTTGTCATGCATCTTAGTGCTCAAAATTTGCGTGCAAAATTCGGCAATATTTGCAATTTCTGAATTTGTGTAACTCACTTTGTGATGAACGCAGTAGAAAATGGATTTGATAATGCGATCCTGCATCGTCTCAGCTTTAATTAGAGTCCAAAAATGCTTTTCTAGCTCGACTGGGACCAATGATAGCGTTTTTACCCCAAAGGTCACTGTTTCTTCTTGGGGGCTAAGTTTAGGAAACACAGTTTAGTGCAAAAGTAAGTGAACCCTCATGCATTATGCATAAACATGCAAATAGCTTTTTTAAGAAGCAACAAAATCGCAAAACAAGTGATGCAGATAATCAATGAACAAACCTGTTTATTGTCCTGGGTTGGCTTGAATGTTCGTGCTTCAGCCAGTGAATAATCAGCAAAAAACTAAAAAACCAAGGGTGCAAAAGTAAGTGA
>CAJPEV010004893.1:0-18515 GCA_905338385.1 Darwinula stevensoni
GTTTTTTTTTTTTTTTTGGGGGGGGGGGGGGAATGGTTCACGTCCTTCTAATTAAGGCTAATCGGCTTTGGTCGCCCAGCAGTCATATGAGACACACCGCTGGAATTTTGAAAAGCCGTACTTTAGATCAGTAATATTGGGTGCTTCCTGTCATCAGAGACCCCCATTTTTCCCTTTTTACCGTTTTTCAAGGAATTCCGTTCGATAGCATTCTTAGGAGACACAACATTCGAATTCGGAAGTGAGGCTTTGGATCGATAGGGGAGATGCGTTCCGTCATCAGGAAGCCTTCCCTATTGTCTGTATGCAAATTTTCATCGAGTTTCAGCCCGTGGCATTCGAATGAGACTCCTCGTTCGAATTTCGCAGGAATGGGGGATGATTTCCATCATCAAAGACTCGCAGTTTACCTAAGCGCGCCAATTTTCATCGAGTTCCGTCTAATAGTATTCAAATGAGGCCTCACCGTTTGGATCTGGAACGCCGATGGGAATAGAGCGAACAGTCGAAGATGCCTTTGGGCATCTTCGACTTCTCGAGCTTAGGGCCAATAAACGGGGCGAGCCCACGAAACTCGGTCGGCAATCGAATTCCGGATCGGGAGCGGGCCATGATTCCGATCGGACCGATCGGACTTCGCAAAATCGGCCTTTGCAGGACAGACAAACTAATATATCGATGAGTGGTGATCGGCTCTTTCTCACTTAAAGGTATCCTTCCTTCCGTCCTCGAACCCCAGGGCGACTTTTCCCGGCCAGGATCCACCTGGTGGGGGGATCGACTGGTAATTCGCGTCGGTTCATCGCTTTCGGGGCGGAACAGGAGAGATCGCTCTCTGACGTCCGTTCCATGCCGGCAGTGAAATTTTGCATTTTGGATGTAAAACGGCGATGTCCGGTTTGAGGAGGAATTGCTAGGCGAGCATGAGAGAAACTCTTGGCTTCTTGTTGTTCTTAGTTCTTTGGTGTTGATGGGAAACGGCGCCTATCCGCGGCCACATGATCAACGGATTTTTTTTGACAAATTCGACGCAGGCTAAAATTTTCTTTCTTGCTATCTCTGAAATAGTCTGACGAGGGGAGGGGGGGGGGGGGGGGGGGGTAGTCTGGATGAGAAAGATGAGGCAGATGAGAAACTAGGTCAAAATTTAATATACAGCTCCCCCCCTCGTGATTCCCAAGGCCACGAAGCAATATGTGAATCTATAGGACGATCCACCTTTGACGCGGAAGGGGAAAAGTTATCGATATGTCAGATACAATGATTTTAAAGCGACCGATCGCAAACAAAACGATAGAGGGCTTAAAGCAGTCTTTTCCTCTAATAAATCCATGGATGCCGAAGCGATGGCAACTGTCAATGGAGCGAAGAGCTGGGGGAGAAAGGCGTCGGATGACCGGCGAGAGCGTTTTGGCTCCATGTGTCTGGCGTGATTTTTACGCGCGGTTGCGCGGCTGTGAGGGGCAGATGGGATCGAGAACGCGTGGCCGTGCGTGAGTGCAAGGTTCTTGCGAGAAGGATTCCTTAAAATGAAACTAATAGCATAACGGATATTTAATTTCTTATTCGTATTAATTAAGTTTCTTCCTTCGACCGTGCAAAAAAAAGGTCGAAACTCTGTTTGAGAATGGAAGAGCACCAGTACCAAGTAAGCACACGGGAAAGGGATTAACGTTGATGTTCCTGCCTTTGACCTTTGAGAAAGAAAAAGAAATGCCGTGCAACGGGTGGTCATTCTTCTCGGGAATGGCCTTAATCCGTTTTTTGTGTGGATTCCATTCCTGGAAACGACCGACCTCGAGATCTGTGACCTCATTTTCGCGGAAAGAATCTTCCCTAATGGAAGGCAGAACCAGAAGGGCGAGAATTTCCCCGCAGTTCGTGCCATGAGATCCAGGGAAAAGAATCCGAAAGTTTTCGAATCCGGAATGAATCGAAATATTCGATTTAATAAATAAATAATTCTCGGCAGAAGCGAATCATGATGGACCCGTGCACCCGAGAGGTGCATGTCTGAGTCCCAGACCAAGTAGATGATGACGTCCGCAGGGATTAGGAGGATCGTCCTTGACCTAATCTCGCTAATTCCTCCCGTGCACAGATCTATCCTCTATCGACGAGCACGAAAGAAGACTGAGAAGGGGGTCATCAAGTGCCAGACGCAGATGGCCCTCTCAAGGTCAGGGAGGAGAAGGTACAAGTTGGAGGGAGGGAGGGAGGAAGGGAGGAAGGGAGGAAGGGAGGAAGGGAGGAAGGGAGGGGAGCTGGGATTCATTTGCCGGGAGGAATCTCGTTTGCAGGAAGAACATTTAGTGGGGGATGGGGTATTGCTTGGGGGGTGGTTCGTATGTGAGTTTCATTGTTCGATTATAAATATGAAAATCTGGATATCAGCTGTTGGGCGTGGAACTTGTGAACATGAATTATGTTTGCAAGTTTATCATTTCATAACGTTTCTAAAACGAAGGAATCCCAAGACACGTTAGTATTGAATTTTCATTGGGAATTGTTAGTTTCAGAGCCAACAATTCAGAAAACCGATTTGCACTCAGCGATGACTGACTAGAATGTCGTTATTAGGTAATTCTTCTGATTTGAATACCGAATGTCTATCCTGTTATTCAGACAGAGCGATTCAAATATGAATATGAAGAGCTATAACACGCTGAATTACTGTATTCGAGTGCTTTGCCTGGGATCTCACAGTTCCGTGATCCCCGTCTCTTTGCAGGTGATAAGAGTGTTTGAAGACTTGTACTTGTGCTGGAAGCTGCAGAGCAAGTCGACGTTGTTCAGGCTCCACAGATCGCCGAGCGACTACAACGAAACGCTGTCGCCGACGAGCCCGGGCGAGGCCACCATCCTCCAGTCTCGCTTCCACACTCTCTTCCAGAAGAATTACTCGCTCGAGAGTTGCTGCTCAGGTGAGGAGTCGCTTCTTTTTCTTGGAATTCGGTCGTGCATCATCTTGTTCGTCGTTGTCGGCGGGCTTCATTGGAGCAGTCTCTTGTCGGACGAATGAGATCTCGAGAGCCTGTCGCGAGTAGGAGGAGCAGTCCAATTATCTTGAAGGGCTTTTTCTCGGCAGATTCCGTGGTGATAGAGGAAGGAGACGAGGAGAAACCTAAAGAATTCCGAAGCCGGGCCTCCACGGACGGGAGTCTGGAGAAGCGCCGGCTCGGGAACGGATCCCGGTGGTTCGCTTCCCCCCCGTCCTCTTCCTCGTCTTTCGCCCAGAGGAATTCCCCGCCCAAAGTGAACCCGATCTACGAGAGGCGGATGAGCATCTCCATGAAGGGGTCTTCCTATTGACGCACTCACCTGTTTTCTTCTTTCTTTTTCTCCTCGTTTCCATTGAAAAAATATACATGAAGCATGTTCCCCGATATTTGACTACATCGTATATGCAATGACAAAATCACAAAAAAGCCAACGCGCCAGTTTGCATGTTTTCCCCCCATTTTTGGCAATACTAGAAGCACTCGTTCCTCTTAGTTGAGCCATCTCGCGATTATTCACGCCCGCGCCTGCTCTCTCCTTCGGGCTGGCTGGCTGCAGCGAGAGCGACAAAAAGTATGGAACACGAAAGGTATTCCGTTCTTAAAACGACATCGACGACATGGAAGACAGCGACACTTTGTGCCCGATCCAACAGTCACAATATATGATCAAAGATATGGCGCCGCGTGAAGATACGGTATAAAAGCACGAACTTACGATATAAAACGATAAAATGAGAAATGAGAAGTCAAAACTTGAGAGGCCCCCCCCCCCCCCCCCCCCCCCCCCCCCCCCCCCCCTGCATCAATAAATAATCAGAGGAGAGAAAAAGTCTCATTTTCTCTCAGGATAAGGCGGAGCACATAAAATGGATGCCAAGAAGTTAGCATAAAAATCTGCATAATAACGAAGGAGCAAGCTGAGAAGGAAAATTTTCCTTCCGTAGTCTCTTTATATTGGCAAACTTTTGAATTAAGCTTCTTTCTATCTCCAAAATTAATCAGTCAATATAACTTTATTAAATGTACACAAAATTCGCCGATGTTTCCTCACGCCCTCACAACGACAAACGGATGACGTCTTGGGCGTGGTGAGAATCAATGGAGTAATTTTTTTTCCTGGGAACAGGCCAAAACATACCGAAGATGGGAAAAGCTTGAGTTTATTCAGAGATGATCAGATTAGGTTTTGCATAGATTTGAATAGATTTTGCTTTGCATTCTTTCGGTCGTTCAGATTCGGCCTGACAATGGTACGAGTGGCAACTATTGAGTTGAGAAGCCTCGTTGCAGCTGACGAACGTAGCGCTGGCGAGAAGAGCGGGGGGGGGGAAATTCGCGGTTGAAAGAGTGAATTGAACGACGTCGGCGTTCGCTCCAGCCGACCTCTTCCGTCCGGGGATGCACCTCGGTCGTCCCTTGCCATCCGGCCGCGCGGCTTCTCCTTGGGGCTTTTCGCTGCGGGCGGGGGTTGGGAGGGCGCGAACGGGGGCTGGGAGGTCGCGAGCGGGGCTGGGAGGTCGCGAACGGGGACCACGTACCGTGTGCTGCAGGACTCTCTCTCTCTCTCTGTCATTTCAAAATTGTGATCGGAATAAAGATATATATATATATATTACATTGCGCATAATTGTCGTCGTTTATTTCAGCACTTTTTTTTTCGTGGAAGTCGGGAACGAAGTGGCATGCATCTACACTCCCCAAAAAGAGGAAATGCATTGTTTCCATTCATTTTTGAAGTATTGGCAAATGGAAGAGTGAAAAGGATTTTCGAATGTTTTATATATTCCATTCTTTAAAACCAACTAACCAATATCCACTAAATATGTAAACACTCCTGTCAGAGTTCCACACATGATACCCTCTTCGAAACTTGCCGAACAGGGCCATTGCAAGTGTATACCTCACAATTTTCGAAATTTCTTCCGGATTTGTCGAAAGCCTCATACTTTCAGAAGCTTTCCTTCGAACTGGAACACATCAATTAGACATTTCGGATGCAAACTCATGATGGATGCTTCAAACTCAGGCTTCCTAAAAAAAAAAATATATAATTCAGTACCCGCTTTTGTGCTTTTTTTTTCTTGCAAATTTTTTGCACTTTTAGTTTTTTTTTTACTTTCCAGTTTTTTTATTTTGAATTTTCTCCTTTTTTTGCGCTTTTATATTTTTCAATTTTCTTCTGTAAAAATTGTCCTGTTTGTTTTACGAGATTTCTTTTCGCAATTTTCATCCACTACCTTTCGATTATCTTTCGATTATCTTTCTTCATCCATTTCGTTTTGATGGGCCACCAGTATTGCAATCTAGGATCTCTCCTTTTCTCAAATTGTTTCACAGACGAACTTGCCTTCGTTTCCGTCTGAAAAAGGCGGGTTCGTTTTTATTTTCTTTTTTTTTCAGCGATTTAATAATTAAGTCATTCTTATTTCAGAAAAGTTTATTCCTTTGTTCTATTTCTGTTTTAATTAACGTGTTTTTTTCAGCGATGTTTTTCATGTGCATCTTATAGTTGAAAAATTGGAACCATAATATTCAATCGCGTGGTATTCTAATTAGTGGAATCGACTGTCTGAGAATTGCTCCTGCATAAATTTAAAATAGAAAGCAGTCCACATGGGAGCCTTCAGTCTCAGTTTTTAATTAACAATTGCGAAGCCAAAATTTTCAACATCGAAAAATCAATTTCCATCCTATCCGTACTGAAATCGGAAGAATAAACTGAGGCAGCTTTTATGCGGTGAATCTCGATAATTACATAATATAAATATACTAGAGTATACGTGGAACGCTTCCAGGAACTTTCGGTCGGCTCAACGTATAGCATCGTCGGGCATTCGCGAGTTCAGTCAGTGGCCCTCCCAAAGCTGAACGCAGCAGCCGCTCTCTCCCGTTCCCGAGAACGGATCCGACAGCCGCGAAGGCCGAGAAGGAAGTGCGAGAGAGATGGACAGCCGGAGCCAGGCAGAGGAGGCCGCGCATGCGCATATGATTTCTTACATGCACACAGACGCCATAGCATATTATTATATATGCCATAGCATATTATAGGTAGATAATATAATAATTGTTTCATTATATTTTGTTGCCGCCAGAGGTACGAGGGAAGAGAAATTTATTCCTGCCCTTTCGCTGTGGTCTCAGTTTTTTTTATGGGCAAGTCTAATCAGGGAGCCTGAATATGTCTCAGCAAGTAACGTGAAGGGTTGCCAGATCCCGCCACCATATGGCTTGCTCTGCATTAATGGCGGAAAGTGATGGGAATGTGCTTCTCGTTGAAGGATCTCCATATCTCAGGAACAAAAAGTACGCGAGGGAAGCCATCAGGGTTTCCACCACCGACGATGCATTGCGCGACGCCTTCGTCGGTCGTGGCAACGGTTTTTTTGGGGGAAATTTCTGGGGTGATCCACGTTGAACCCATGATCCATGGCGACGAGGTCAACGTGGATTCCTTCCGAATTCTGGAGGATCCGGTTCAACCCGACATTCGGAAGAGACGGGGGACAACAGACAAGACGATTGGCGGCAGCACGTTTCTCGTCTAACCACCGACACCATCGCTAAATTGAAATAGGGTATCATTTCCACCTTTTGCCATGTGATTTCGGCCTGCTTGGGGCCACTTAACGAACGTCTCAATGACCAGCGTAGTGAGGAAGAGATTGAAACTCGCGACCGGAAGTGATTGAGAGTCAACCGAACCGATTTCTATGCATGCGGCGTCAGGTCATCGATGCAGCTTCGAAACATTAGCATTGCCAAGGAGCATGTCAAGAAATAAAACACATTTCCGCAAGTCGGTGTCGATTTCCTTTTACGTTACAGGAGGGGGAGGGGGAAACATTCCATTTTGCGTCTTCATTTGCCAGTTAGTGGAAATCAGGAAGTTTATAGTAATTAGAATGAAAGCAAACTTCATTTAGCCGTTAATGCAATCAGCCCCGTCCAGACACCAAGCCGATGACGGCCACCCACGCGGTCAAGGAACCCCTGCCTGAACGGCCAGAACGAAGAGCGCAGAAGCAGACGCTCCCGATGACGTGGCGCTCTCCCATTGGTCGATCGGGGGAGAAACTTCCTCGGGGGCGCTCGACCGTCCAGTTTCGCTCTGTCGCGCTTTGGGCGCCTTCAGTCGGCGACTTTCGCGGCTCTTTTTCTCTTCGTTGTTCGCTGCGTTCTTGCTGGGAACAGCCGGAACACCTGCGCTTGCGTGCAGTGTGTGAACGAAGCTAAAACGTGGGGGAATGGGAGCTTCGGGACGAAAGCCTTGCAACAACGGTTTGATCTTTTCCTTTTTTAGGAGAGGACGAAAAAAATATTTGAGACAAAAATTGAGGCAGTTGTTTAAGACATCGGTTATACCTACTGCTCACTTTTTGGGCAACGGAATATCGGCGGCACCCAGGTGGACCTCCAAATGCGACAATATAGACCGAAACAAAAATTCTGAAAACTGGGAACCAAGGCCTAAAAATTCACGCTTGAAAAAGCTTCTTTTATTATATATAAACCATAATGAGACGTTCATTTCAAAAGTTTATTCAAATAATTTTTTTTGCTAATTTCAATGGAATGTGATCAATGCAATTACTCGTACCATACCGTACTGCCATATTTAAATTCTGAAACTCCAGAAATAAAAAAGAGTCTGCCACTTGAATGATGGAACAGAAACTATCCCAGAGTGCCAATCAATACGGCTTCAGCCTCACATAACAATAAATGCAAAAATAACAAAGAGCTCGAGAAGAACCACATGATATTCCAATCGATTCCGAAGGCTCCAGCGAAGTCTACCCCATGAATATGATTGGTCTCCCCTCACGTAAACAGCCTCAAGGTCGATCCACTGGTACTTCGTTTCATCGCATTAGCACCACCCGCGCGATTCCGACAACAACAAAAGGGGGGGGGGGGGGGAAAGGTTCTGGCTGATTTTCTGGAGGAATCGAGTAAAAACAAGGGCGGACTTGGGTGAAGGTTGAGTTCAATAGATGTAATCACTCTTGCTCTATTCGAGTTTTAGATACGAACTTTTTGTACTAGTAATTGACGGACCCAGAACATGCATCCGGGAGTGAAGCCGTCTCTGCGTGGGAGGTACTCATCGGTATCATCGGTGCTTGATGGCAAAACATGGCACACCCGCTGACGCAATACCGGTCCGTCTGTATCCCATTTTTCGAAATGGGAAAAATAGGGGGAAAGGCCCAGCCGGGAAAAACAAAACAAAACCCGCTACGGCGTCTCTAACGCCCTTCGCCCCTGCCTCGTCGCGACGAACGATAGGAGCTCCGTGCTCCGGCCGTGCTCGATCGCTACTGCTTCCTTCTTCGTCGTTCGCGATCCCTTTTGACCGTCTCCGTGACGTCACTTCCCGCCTCGCGAGTCGGTCTCGAGTCATCTTGGCTTGAGGAGGTCGTCTGGAACGCGCATTCGCGCCCTCGTCAGCTAGCATCGCGAACCCTGCTAGTGTTCACTCCGAGCGCGGAAGGGAGTCATTTATCGCCTTCCCGCCGTTCGACGAAACGTGGCAGCTTTGGGATTCTCCCGTCAGATGAAGACGGTCGAGCAGAGGCGACAGGCGCCTGAGAAGACTGCCAGTCCAGCGTCAGATGATCCCTCGACTCGACACGACGCGTTCTTCCAGCAATTGCGTTTCTCTGGACTGCAGCTCGGAAATCCCTTCGTTGATCCACGAAGAATACACGGAGCGGACCAAGCCACTTTACTGGTTCTGAAGAAGACGAATTTTGAAGCTTGCAACTCCAATAAATAATTAAAAACGTGACTTCTCAGAAGAGAGTGAAACCCTGGCGACCAAGCGACTACAAAGAGTTGCCATGCCGCAACCGCTTGGGTATGTTCATGCATTTCCAAATGCAAACAACCGGCCAGTCCCAACCGAGCAACCGAGCAATCGAGCAATCGAGCAATCGCCTCGTCGGGTCAGGAACTCATTCCCAATCGAAGATGCAAAATAGAGATCGCTTATTCATCTCGCCTGCATGGATAATCCCGTTGATTGATTTTCTCTCGGGGGAATCCCGTCTGGAGATATTACCCCGTAATCCGCATGTGAGGAACGAGATGAAACTGAACATATTTAGCATAATCATTTCCGAGAATCGCGGAAAGGAAAATTCACATGATCCATCCATCATGTTAACATCTTATGAATCCCATCAGCATAAAGATTAAATTTTTAACTCCGAACTGCGTACGTCGACGCCGGGACCTGCGAGATCCGGGATGATCCCCTCCCCTAACCCCAATCCCTCATCCTCACAGATCCAAAACCGAAGATAGTTGCCACGGAGACGATTCCATAACCGCAAGAGACATTCAATCAGATCGCCAGTGCTGCTGAGTTCAGAGCTCGAACTGCAAAATACGTTTCATGCGTATTGCGGATATATCGAATCCTCGATCAATTTCATCTCTCTTTTATTTACTTGAACTTTTTGTTTCACTTTCGCTGCGTCTTCGAAATCTCAGTTGCGCTTCGGTAAAATCCCGCTCCGAGTCGATCATTTCCGGCATCACGTGAATTCGGAGCTGCGAATTTTACATTTTAAAATGTTACTTTCGATTCACCGAGGCTCATCTTGATGATTCCCTCGAAACCCCGCGCATCCCCCATCCATCAAATCGAAATCCTCATGCACGACACGGTCCCCCAGCCTCGCCTTCGAAGGCGAGCGACGGCAGGGTTGCCGGATGCGCTCGAGCCCCGAGCGCATCCGGCAACCCTGCCGTTCGAGATTTGTTCCTGAGTTTGCGATTATTGTTCATATCTTCGTGGCGCGTTAGCATAAATCACCATCCAAGCGCTCGACCGCTTCAAATTGTTTCTACAGTAGTTGCTGGTTCCGTCGAGGTCTCAGTTTAGTAATCTGGTTGACTGAAAACCATTGTTCCCGACCAAGCCTCCCAGCAAACAATTAGAAGCACATAACGTCGAATCTACGTTGAATTAACATTGAATAAACGTTCGGAACGTCGATACAACGTTGGTCCAACGTAGCCTTGTTTGCTGGGCTACTTCATTGGACATGAGATTAAGGAATACAGTAGCTTATTGTGATGACATCAATGCATGAAACACTTGACAACGTTAACCGGATGATGACAATGCGCGGCGATCGCCGAGGGTTACCAAAGAACGAAGTAAGGAATTAAACCTTGAAGCATATGGTAGTTGAAAACTTTATTTTCAGTTTAATGGTTCATTCCGCCAGATTAGTTAATTTCAAAAAAGTCTGCATGAGCAAAACATAATCTAATAATGAAAATTTTTTTGTCCTGTATGATACAAAACAAAAAATATTCGAATCAGGAGGCGTCGCCAGTTTTTTGCTGTTTAAAGTTTTTAGCGATCATTTCTTCCATTCAAGTTCATAAAGAAATCTTCTACGTCCAATTTTTCAGCAATTTCAGCAATCTCGCACGAAACGATCCTGTCAATTCAGCTGTCTCGCTTGCTTAAACCGCTTCAGAAGAGCATCTTCAACGTCCGCGCTTTCACCCTCCCGCTTTCTCTTTGCTCGCTTCAAGAGTTTCCCTGCTTTTCAAAATTTTGCACAAAAATGGTTGCGAAATTCCTAGCTTCGCAGCTGCTTCCCCTTGACTACATTTTGGCAATGCATGTAAGGATGGAGGCAAACCTCCATCCTTAACCTCCATCCTTAACCTCCATCCTTAACCTCCATCCTTAACCTCCATCCTTAACCTTCATCCTTAACCTTCATCCTTAACGTCCACCCAAAAAATGTGCATGGGATTAGAAAAGGGAAAGAAATAGGTGAAGAAAGAGGTCAATATCCAACAGAAGGAGCAAAATCCCAATGTTTTTGTAATCAAAATGAAAAGAGCTTCTTAAAAATGAGAAGCTTTTGGATTCGGCAATCATCTTTTTCTTACTCTTTCCGTTGCAAACAAATATTGTCTCGTGTATTGATCTGTGGATGCGGAATCTCCTTTTTCCATCATTTTTTTCCCGTCCCTGGTGCAAGACCGCCGGGAAGTCTTGGAATCCGGCTTAAAATCCGGCTTAGAATCCGGCTTTCCCCGAGATTGAAGATCGGGGATCATCATTCTCGTTCACCTGCCGCGTGATAACTCCGCGATTCCTTTGAAACGGGAACGACAGGGACCCGAGCGCAACAAAAGAAGAGAACAAAAGAGCCGGATTAAAAAGCCTCAGCCCTTTTCCAAAAAGAAAATGACTTCCTCGTTCCGATTCCCCAGACTCGCGAAAAGACAGGAATCCACGTAGAGCCCCTGGCGAGAGCTCTTCAACCTCTCGACCCCGTCCTTTCTTAATCGGTCGAGAAAAATGACCTTGGGATGATGTAAAGGACACTGAGATGAAGCGATGAGCCCACTCGACTCGTCCATGCTCGAGGAAACGACGTTTCGGATGCCCTTAATGTCGGCGCTTCAGCCGTTTTTTGCAGACGGATTGGCATCAGCCGACCCCGTGTCGCCCAAGCCTCAACCGAGTGCACGACCTCGCTCGCCGCGTGAAAAGACGGCGTCGAGACGGACTCGATCGAGCAGAGCCCAAACGCCATTTTCGTCACATTCGCGGGTTCCTTCCTGGGCTCTTCCTCATTCGTAACTGGGAATCTCTCCTAATTCTCTGCTCCTCCGCAAGTAATCCCGCGCTGATCCGAGAGAAATAAAAATTAGAGTACGGGCCCAGGTGCAGATCTGGCATTCCACTGACCCCTGCACCAGTGGATTTATTATACATACGAGGTCTGTTCAAACAGTATCGAGACTGAACGTGTAATTGGCTTCATCGAACACGTCTGGGCATGTTGAGACTCCCCTGGACGGGGTTGCAGCCCGTGGTGTTTCCCCAGTTTTCTGTGACCAGCGGTTGAAGTAAGATCGTTTCTGTCTCGCGACCCCTTTCGTGACGTCAGAGTGTCCAGAACGACGCGTGTGCATTAAATTTTGCATGAAAATTAGGAAAACGGCAATTAAAATTTTTGAATTACTCAAAATAGCATTTGGTGCCGTGCAATAATTTTAAATGGTTTCGGTTTAAAAAAAGGACGATCATCTGTCGAAAGGGATGAACCCTTCAACATCGCGAAATGATGAAAATTTGGCAGAGGTTTGCGGTTTGGTTCGAAACGATTGGCGATTGACTGTCCAAGAGCTAGCAGAAGGTGTTGGAATTTCTGTTGGTTCGTATCAATCAATTCTAACCGGCGATTTAGGAGCGAAACGCGTCTCAGCGAAGTTCCTACCCCGTCTGTTGACTGATGAGCAAAAAGAATAATAAAAAAAGAAGTTATATTTAGACAAACATTGTATCCCGCAGCAGCCTCCATATTCACCTGATATGGCCCCATGTGACTTTTTTCTTTTCCTTCAACTAAAGAAAACCTTAAAGGAAGAAGATTTTGTGATGAGGAAACCATAAAACAAAATGCGACTGAGCAGCTTTTAGCGATTCCACAAATTGCTCATCAGAGGTGTTTCCAACAATGGTAGAAACGTTGGGAGAAGTGTGTGGCTGCAGAAGGAGCATACTTCGAAGGAGATTAAGCCGAAACCCTTGTAAATAAAATATTTTTGTTTCCTACAGCATCAGTCTCGATACTGTTTGAACAGACCTCGTATATTTACCGCATCCTAACCATCCAACTTTGGAATAAATAATAGCTGTCATTGGTTCGGCGTAGCCCCATATGAAAAGGTCTGGACAACGAAACATTTCCTCGATATTTCGGTTATCGCGTGGAGATTGGAGGAGAGGATGTGTAGGATGCCAGATGCGCATTTTACGCGTGCGCCAAACAACCCTGTCTAAGAGGCCGGGAGGAGCCGCTCTCCTCCATTGTCTACTATGGATCCGTCAAACGCCAGGGCTGGAAGGTAAGTGGATGTTTTCGTGGAAGACGGGCACCCCGACCCAGGCGGAAAGCTGCGCGAGCGCATTGGCTCGTGTTGTCCGGTAGCTATGGTTATTGCGGACAGACGGAATGAAAATAAAGTGACTAGGGGAGCGGCACCAGTTCGCGAACAGGGAGCCAGTTAGCGAACAAATCAATCCATTTTCTGCAGATACCGAAAGCTGGAGCGTGTAACTCGAGAAACAAATGGCCCAATCGCATTTCATGACCCTCGTTCGCTAACTGGCTCCCTGTTCGCGAACTGGTGCTTCTCCCCTAACCGATCGCAAGATCTGGCATTTCCCCATAGTACCTATGGGAATACCAGATAAAAATAGAGATGAAACGGCTGATCTCCGCCTTGAGCCCCATCACTCTCCCTCTCTCTTGCATCTCTGCCAGCCCTGCAGCACCCCCTCCTTAGGTCATCTCGACTTCACAGCTGTCCCCCCCCCCCCTTCCCCCGCCGGGCATCGTTACACGATCTTCGTTTTCCCTCGACTTCCGATGTTGGGACCAGGCGTCCCTCGAACCATCCTCGTGTCCAGTTCAGGTATCCCCTTCGCTTGCGAACCAGAGTAACGAAAGTAACGAAGGAATAACGAAAAAGGGAAAAGAACCGATCGATGGCCCGTTCTCTCCAGTCCATCAGCCTTTTTTCCTCCGTTCTTGCGATGATCCCCCAGCGTCGAGTGCCTCCCTATATACTCGGAATACCCTCGGATGCAGTTGCTTTGGGTCGATCGCCTTTTTATCGTCCCCGATGGAGCAGCTTTGCAGAATATGGAATCGAAGAGGCGGCCACCAGGAATTATCGCGTGAAATCGGCATGCAAAAAAAGTGGCTGCGATTCGTAAATTGAAGCTTTCCATTGATGAAATCTGCGTCTCGAGAACGATCAAAGAAGACATCCAGATACGTTCCAACACGGACATCGATTGTCGACACGGACATCGATAGGCAATCGCGCCATTTATACATTACCGTAATCCTTGCGGCTACAATAGGAATCGCAGGGCTGTGCGTGACGGGCGCCCCGCATCCTTTTGAGGGAGGTCACCGGTCGAGAAACAATCCCAATTCTTTCATTCCTTCTCAGGGAGTCTCGCAGCGGGATAGCGCTGCGACATTCCGAGAT
This sequence comes from Darwinula stevensoni, assembly GCA_905338385.1. Taxonomy (NCBI): domain Eukaryota; kingdom Metazoa; phylum Arthropoda; class Ostracoda; order Podocopida; family Darwinulidae; genus Darwinula; species Darwinula stevensoni. Next base: position 14,052 of record CAJPEV010004893.1, read on the forward strand.
GGCATCAGCATTCATTTTTCTTTTTTTTTTTCCTTCCGGATGGGAACCGTTTGAATCGCGATGGTTTTGGGGAGCGAACGTCGAGAAATTCCACTCTGATCATAACGGTTTCGCGTTGTTTTCTCTTTCCAGCGGCGTCGATTAGGTACTTTAGTAATTGGCAATATTTGGCAATAGTCTTGAAACCCTATTCGCCTACCCTCTTAAACATGTAACTTTTGAGTAACCAGTACTAAAGGTTAGAAAACTAACAAAATGTCTACCCTTCCTTGCTGCCTTTGTCACATTTATAAATTTCGTATCATGCCTAAAAGTTATGGCAGTTCAAGTAACAACCAGATCGTTTAACGAATATGAAATGAACCATTCGCTAAAAAGATATTGCCCTCATTCCATGAACGTTCCGTGGAGTGAGGGATATCTATCTTCCACCGCGAAGGACGATGATATTCCCTCTCTGAGCTAATTAAAAACCGTGCACAGAAGTATCAGTTTCTTCCCTCTTGCCGGATTGTGAGATAGAATTGCATATTTGAAATTTTCATTACAAAAAAAAAATTTACCGTGGAGTCGACTTGGCAATTGAGCCATCCTCCTGCCAACCCCCATGTCAGGGTTCTATGGAGACTCCTTAGACCAGCGGTTCCCAAACTGTGGGTCGCACGAGACTTCACGATGGGTCGCGAGAAATTCCCTATCATATAAAGGTCTATCTGCATCCGCCCGAGTTGAAACGTGCGCTGCAGATGTCAATGAGTTTTCTTCACGTTCCAATTACTTTGAAGATACCTCGTTCTGGATTCCGGTAGGCCGTGAAGTTTCCTGGAAGTCGGCAGTTGGGTCGCGATTCAAAGAAGTCTGGGAACCACTGCCTTAGACCGGGACCTCTTTAGACCAGTTTCTTGAGGAATTCAAATGTCTTCCCTTGTGGAAAGATCGGGCATCCAGTGGAAACTAATAGATATCGATTCCAGCCGTATCGACTCTCGATAGCGGCTACTTTGGCGCCATCTGACTCCGGTTGGGCGAGCCTCCTCTGTGTTTTAACCGCGTTAATAACGTTTCTAACCATCATTATGGAGATCTTCAACTCTATGAAAGTTACGACGGTCTGGTAAAATTTCTAGCAACTTTTACGTATGTGAGTCCAGAATGACGGTTATGAGCCCCTGATAGCTTTCAAGCGTCACTTCTAAATAAATGTCACATGAAAGTTACACTTTTAAGAGTGTAGGAATCGAAGGTTACGACATCTCTGTACCATTCTTTTAACTTTTATATAGCGAGGTTCAAATCACCGCAAAGGTTACGCACCCCTAGAAACTTTCAAATGCCGTTTAAAGGTGAGAGTAACGTCTGTAATGTCACGAGTAATGTCACGCAAAAGTGTGCAGTCATGGATGGGCTCGGGCTCACTGTAAAGGTGGCATCTTTTAAAACACCACATGGGTGTGTAAATTACTGTATGGCAAAAATGTCAGACAATTTTTCCTAGGAGCTGATGATCTTAAGGGAAATGCAATACTGCCATCGCGTTTTCCATTTCTGGCGATTCCTTAATGGTTGGTCGCTCTCCAAAAATATTTTCGAAGAAACCATGGCCAAGTGTCTGAAATCTTCGATCGTCAAAGGCCACGTCAGTGTCCTTTGTTGCCAAAACTTGTTTTTCAGCATTTTTCCTCTGCTCAAAAAATTGCGACGTCGGGACGACTCCTTGCCGTCGCTTCGACGATGACGGCGGTGCGACGGTGACGTGGCGTGACGTTAGGCGTGACGCGATGCTGGAGACGTCGAGATCCGGAACGCTTAAGCCAGCAATTATCATGAACGTTTTCTTGCATAGACAATGAAAGAATATTGCAGAAGAAAACTTTGAAAGAAAACTTTCAGAGATAGTCCAGACCAGAAACTTTCATTGTGCGGACGTCTTGGAAAGTTCGGCTGGAAAATTCTTTCTGCAAGGATTTTTCTTCGTCGGGGCGTTCTCCATGCCCATGTTTACGAAAGTGAAGTATTCCAGATGGCACTCTTCACAAGGAAACAACGCGTGGCAGCGAGATTCGTCACGATTCTTCTTAAAAAGGAGAAAACGGAGGGTTTGGGTGAAGAACTTGCTGACACGAACATGGTGCTTATTCCTCTCTTGTGGGAACCTCGGATTGAAGAAGAATATTTTACGAATGCATGGGCAAGATTTTGAGGAAACGAGTCGGACCGCTTAATTTGCGAAAGGACTCTCACTCTCGTGAGTCCATTCCAGCTGGAGAGAGGCTGGCGATTGCTCTGAGCAATCGCGTGTCCAAAACAATCCTTTTTTTTTCGTCCCAGAAGTTTGTGATGCTTTGAACAGGGTGTTCATTTTACCAGTTAACCCAGATAAATACAAATAAAAAAAGAATAATAATTCAGAGATACATGAAACTTGGTGATGCGAGAACCAGAACCTTACAAAATGCAAAATGACAATCGCAGTCTCAACATATGTTGGAAGTAGCCACCGCCATGTTCAATACACAAGCGTGAACGGCGAAGCATGTTGCTGGACACAGACTGTAACACCGCTGGCTGAATGCTGAATTCATTTTCTGGAATCGCATGATTTATAAAGGATTATGGCCTCCACGTTCACCTGACTTATCATCAACGGATTACTTCTCGTGGGGCGAGAATAAAACTAGGGTGTGTGCGAACCAACCCTTCACTCTGGAAGAGTTGCAACACGTCATTGTCAGTCTTCGACCAGCGGTGTGACAGTCTGTGTCCAACGGCATGCACGTGCACGTGCACGCTTCTGGACCGAACGTGGCGGTGGCCACTTCTGACATGGGACGTGCTTTTTTTCCATGCCATTGGCTATTCAATGTTTGGTACTGGATATGAATTTTTCGCATTTATCAAATAGCTTTGTGTCTTTTTTACTTCCCCAACGTCGGCCAAAAAAACAAAAAAAAAACAAAAAGAGTTTGTAGGTAAACAAAATTTCATCGCTGCCTTCTCCACTCATCATTGATATGTCCACTTTCTGCTTCTCTGTATTCCACTGGACTTTCGAATTTCGAATTTTAGTTTGCACTTCAGCCACCGGTACTTCCAATTCCGTTGCAAAATTAGACAATGCATCTTGGTTTCCTTTCTTGTCCTTGTACAGGACACTTCTCACGTTCCAAAGGCACTCTTCGTTCCGATATTTCTCATTCAGCTCAACAGTCTTTTCCTTGTCCCACTCCATTTTCGACACTGAAGTCTTTCACCTTCTATGCAAGAAAAGTAAACTGGGTTTCTACTTGTGAAAGTCTCTTTGCTGCAGTCAAAGTTTTCTTTGCAAGAAAACTTGCATAGATAAATTTCTAGGGTGGAAGAGGCCTGGAGGAAAAAATCTTGCATATAAAACTTTCGAAGACGTCCACACCATGAAAGTTTTCTTTGCAAGTCGACTTGCATAGAAAGTTTTGCCTAGAAAACTTTCTGGTGTGGACGAGGCCTAATTTTCTTCCCCGCCGAAAGTCGGCCCGATAGAGAACCAACATCGCACTTTCCTAAAGGGAGAAGTTCGGAACTCACAGAAGCACAGGATTACTTGTCGCATTTTCCATGTTTATGACCACAAAATCTCACCTCTGACGGACGACCGAAGAGTGATGCGGTGATTCGTCGACAATGGTTTCATTGCGATTTTTCGACATGGTCATCCTTCATGAGAGTGCAATTCTCTCCTTCGGCATCTCAGAGCAGATCTCGAAGCACTTCTTCTGGGACTCCTCGAATCTTCGCGCTTCTCCGCGTCGTCGTCCTGAGATTTCCTCCCGCGACGGTGCACCTTCGGGTCTCGAAACGCGAGAGTCATCGGATCGGGTGATCGAGAGAGCGAAACGATGGCTGCGGGAGCTGGTGCATCCTCATGCGGAATGAGAAGCCGATTGGATTCGCGCGATCTCCACAGTGATGCTACGCAGTGATGCTACGCAGTGATGCTAAACAGTGATGCTACGCAGTGATGCTCGGGGACTACCAGTCACGGATGACTCCGTGAGTGTCCGGGGAAATCGTCGCCCCGAGGCCCGAGGCATGCTGGCTCCAACTGCATCGACTGCCGATTGGATCGATCTGCGTTCAGATTCCGTCGACTCGTCGCGATCCCGTCCCGTTGAAGGACGACGGGGAGTCCAGACAGACCTTTCCACGGTCCTGGTTTCTTGCAAAATGATTTCAGCACTGCCTTTTCAGATTTCATCGCTCTCGTTCGCCCAACTTTTCTACCGCAATGCGAGTTTCCTCTGAAGATTTGGATCATCTTCGATTCAATCTTGTCCTGGCAGGGATTGAGTCGCCAAGTTCTTTACTAGTGCTGCAGGAGGGCGAACGGCTCCTCATTAACGTTAAGCAGAAGTATATGAATTTGTGTGGTTCAAATTTTTCGATGCTTGAATTTTTGTTTTATTATGCAAGAAAAATTGTTACTCGTGC
>CAJPEV010004894.1:0-18512 GCA_905338385.1 Darwinula stevensoni
CTTAAATCTCGCTCGGCTCTAGTTCACTGTCCTCATACGCCCGTACTAAAAAGTCACTACCATCACCAACATTTATGCGTGCAAATAGTTGAACCTGACCCGTTTCCCTGAGTCTGAATAATACGAGATAGTGGGCATTTAGCAGAACATCTTTTCTGTACTTTCCACCGCTGGGAAATATATTATGTAATGTCTGCAAGCATTCTACTCTGAGGTGACGACCAGCCGTGACTATTTGAAACACAGAATTCGATTGCAAGGCTTGAAGTTCCAGATCGTTGAATATGATACATGTGTCGTGCACATCTGGGGAGAACATCCCCTACAGTTCTGTGGGAATACCCTGTCAAAAGCTCTCCTCACACTTTGCATTTTGTCGTGTAGCAGCTGCTTTCATCTCCTCATATATCTCTTGATATTGTGCGTAACAGATTATCAAGCGATTTAACGTCGTTGGTTGCGTACGATGGTTCAAGTATAATTTTATAAAGAAAGACATACCCGTACCGGGATTCCCAACGAGAATCACATTACTACTGGGGTGAACATTAATATATTTCTCTGTCAAATTTATTTCCATGTTCGCTCTCCCTTAAGGTGTGATTGTGTGTTTGTGTGTGTCCACGTGTCCCATCGTAGTGACAATGACATCGAAATGAATATCTCTGTAAATTTAAAGAATGAAAGAGTCGTTTCGCCTTTGAGCAAAAGGAGGCGTATTATTCCACCTTTAGAAAATTAAGAGCTGGAAACCTTTCGTATACAATTTATTTGGAAGACAGCGCTGAAAAAACTATTTTCACAGCAATTCATTTTTCCTTCGCAAGCAGTCTAAAAAGAAATTCATCACAAGCAATCCAAAGAAAAGGAAATTCCCGTAAACGAGAACTAAAGTCTTACAAGGGAGGAAGAAAGTGAAAATATTTGCGAAAGGCTAACAACTAGAAACAATATGTTACAAAATTCATTCTGAACGAGGTGAAAAGAAAAACTTTTATATCTATAATTATGATGCATTTTCTTTTGCAAATAATCAGTATAATTAATACACACCATGTACAACGAGAGAGAAAGAAAAAAAACACTGTCACAAGAAATGAAGACTTACAAGTTAGGCAGAGAGAGGGAGGGAGAATAAGGGGAAGAAAATATTTAGAGTGGCAATAAACAAATTTCTACTCGTTAACACATTCGTCCTGGACCTCCTTACCCTCAGAGACTTCCGGGATGCGATAGTGACTATATGGGAGTGTTTTGAACTCTCTGCCGGGATTTTGATAGAGGTATACTTAATCATCGTACATGACCAAACCGTGACGTTTCCGTTTGAACGTATAGAGTTGAAGCTTGTCCGAACGGATCGATACGTTTGTCACAGAAAAGTTCCCACCCGTTGACATTGCCTCTCGATACTTGGAATGGCAGAGAACATCCATTGTCCTCGAATTTCTATTCAACTCACAAGCTCGAACAATCGGTTCCCCGCTTTCACCCGCTAACAAAATTGAGTACATCTTTGGACGTAGACAGATTAGCTTAGAGATGATCATACCGCAAGTTTCGTCTTTGAATTTGTCCTGACGAGATGCATTTTCTTGAGAATGGAACGGATGGTCGGGAGGAAGAGAAGAGGAGTCAAAGTGGTTTTTGATTGCCTCCAGTTCTCTGAATACATCTGCACTCTTGACATGTATCAAATAGGAATCAGTATCTTGGTAGCACAGTTTCAAAGAGTCTCCAAAATGCGCTTGAAGAGTGCAATACAGAAATGTATACATGTGCCTCTTTGACGAGTCCAATATACTCATTCCGCAAAAGAGCGGTTCATCGAGTGTGAATCGGGGCAGGATCTGATGGACAAGAATGAGATTTTCACCGATGATTGTCCTTTCTTTGAAAGTTGGCTTCCTCGCCAGTTTCTGCAGCTGTCTTTCTGACGTCGCGACTACTATCCTCTTCCTCGAACAAACGCGTTCTAAACACTTTCCATAGACAGCGTTTGAAAACAATTTGTATAGATCTTTCTCGAACTTGGAAGTAGCCTTCGCTCGTCTCTGTAAGTTGCCCTCGATGTAGTGCCTCAACCAGGCCTTTTGCTGAAACGCGAGAATCTGGTGTATTTTCGTTATTCGAACCCCCAATTCGAGATACAATTGAGGTGTGAGACCATGGACAACGTAATGATAGTGCGGACCGAGGTGCGCCACCAGTATTTGATTTCGACACGGGAGATGTATTGTGCCGAGAGGGTTATCTGCACCACGCACCTGCTTTCGATTATACGCGCTTAACATTTCTTTCTTGATTTTCATGACTTCAGGAGCGGGAGGTAACAATTGCAGGCGATCGTGTACTTCCTCGGGGAACTCCAGATCAATGTCTAGAATGTAACCCGTTTCATCTTCGGAGTTCAATTCATGGACCCTCACCTCTCACGACTGGTCTTAAGTGCTGCTGCCATGCTCAACGAGGGTAGTGATACGAACATGCATGCTTCGAGACCGAAGTCCTGCATCGTTTGTTGAAATCGCTCAAAGACGGTCGCGAGAAGGATCGTGTCGACGCGACAATACAACTGAGCGTAATCTCCAATGGTTTTGCAACAGAAAGTCTCCCATACGCGTATTGCATGCTGATATTGTGTCTCCGAAATGGTTTCCCCTGCCAGCGAGGAAAAAAGGATTCTCTGGGAGGTAGTCCTGTCTCAGACAAGACTTTCACGTCTGTGATGTACTCATAGGGGAAATACCCCTTCCTCTGGAGCAATGTCATTTGCTCCTGAGTTGTGAGAGGATCTTGATCAGAACTTGATCAGAACATACTGACCTTCTTCGTGCAACAGTAAAAACATCCGCGGCACTCTCTCGGACATGGTTGAGGCATAAATGATGTATACCCTATCTTGTTCCTCTTTCGCCCATTCATAATCTAGAATCGTAATGGCACGCCCGTTTTTTTTTTTCTCAAAGTGAGAGACATGAATTTACCCGATTTGAAGGAACTCGTTGGAGATCGTCTGTTTAGAGCATCGATCATCTTTCCTTCCTTTTCCGTGGTAACGTCGTCTGGATTGAGTGAATTCTCGTATGACATATCCATGATGTTACGTCCTCTAATCAATAGGCAGTTGGGAGAAAATCTACGGTGTTCCTCGTTCGGATTGTATTCCCAGTTGTGAATGATCAGATGGCAAAAATACAACCTGTCTCGCCGCGGAACCCGGTATAATAGAATCCAGATAGAATCCCCACCTGACGAGCTCGTCCACATTCACGTAACCAGCTATTACAGAAACACAGTTGAAAGTCTTCCTGCGTTTGTTCTCAGTGAACAACGCGAGGGCGAAATTATAGTTGGGCTTGACGAGCGCAGTGTCAGTGCTATCATCTTCCATCTTCTCGACTGAAGGAAAGTGACACCAGCATACTCCAATCTTGAACATTTTCTTTCAGAACATACTCGTTGCTCCCTTACATACTTTAATTTTGCATTATTTTTTTTCTTTTTTATCTTTCAGTGATTATATTATGGCATATTGAATTTAAAATACATAGCAGAACTTCATCTTTCAGAACATTCATGTTCTGGACGAGGCACTAAACTAATAGAACGATTATAAAATAAAAGTTCACCTATTAATTAACGGAATTATACAAGCTGAATTCCATGACATGGCGTATCACGTTTTTATTGATACTAAAGATAGTGGTGTGTTAGCCAATAAACTCGAGGATGAAGCACGTGACATACAATACAATCCAAATATTGGGTTCAAAGAAGCATTTTTCTGTAAAATATGATACGGGATAGAAGAAAACTTTGATTAGGGAACCAAACAATTCGTCGTTCCAAATGATATGTTTTAGAAATGACCAGTTGCTTTCCAAAGCAGGTAGCGTTCTTGATTGTCTTATCCAAAAACCCATAGCAATCGATTCTGACTGGGGTGCTGACTCGCGATGTCGCATCGATTGCCATCCTAATGATTTTCCTGTATCTAATATATATAGACGATGGTGACTGACTGACTGACTAACAGACGCTAATTCTAACCATGTTCCAGAAGGGTTAGAAATCTGAAACTTGGTACAGATGTACCTTTTGGGATGCAGAGTTCAGGAAAAATCCGACTTTGGAGGTCCATGCCCTGGGGGTACACATTTTTGGGGGAAACTTTTTCTTAAATATATTTTGCGACAGATGAGGATGGCATTCAGGATGCACAATGTTTTTGTTGGGTTCGGTGGTGCAGTAGTAGCGATTTTGACAGACAATTGGAAGATCCAGGTTCAATTCCTGGGCTTCAATTGGCTTTTTTTGCCTTCTATGTACCGTTACTCATCCCCCCTAAATAACATTTTTGCTTGAGTAAAACGGAGAGATATGGAAAGCTGAAACTTGGCATGGATGTGCCTATCGAGACGATGCCTTCAGGAAAAATGTAAAGTTTTAGATCAATTTCCTGGGGGCATATTTTGAGAAGCTGGCGTTTTCCTTCTTTTTTTTTGTCTTGGCGTATTCAGCTGGTGTGAAAAAATGAAATTTGGTACATAACTACCTATTGGGATGCTGCAGAAAACGTCAGACATTGGAAGTAAATACCCTGGGCGCACAAATTTCAAGGAGATGTATTTTCAATTAATTTTTTAGCATTGTTTAAACCGATGAACATGAAAAGCTGAAACTTTGTATGAATGTGACGACTGAGACAAGGAGTTAAATAACAAATGTTAAGCCTCGATACACCCCCTGGGGGAATTTTTCTAGAATTGGACAGAAATGGAAAGGTGAAACTTGGCACACGTATAAGTGACATGATATTACTGAGCTGAGGGAGTATTCATTTTTCAGAGTGCATCCCCTCCGGGCATCCAGGGTGGGTCGGCTTTTCCAAACATGTTTTTTTCACCAGCGAAATGGGCGAAATTATAATATTAAAACGTTGTGGACATGTAGTTCACTGAGGATGTATTTCGGTAAGAAAAAAATTGTGCATTACAGTTAAAAAGGCTCAGGGCACATATTTTGCAAAATGGCGCATTGTCACGAATTTTTCTGATCCATCAAAACAGGGCGCATGAAAGTAAAAAAAAAACTTGGCATGTTAGTTCCTGAAGGATACCTCCAATAAGAAAAAAATCAACTTTCCTAATCTATATTGACGAGGGTGACTGATGCTAATTCTATCCATTTTCTAGACATGATACGAGGCTGAAACTTGGTACACACGGGTGTTACATTCCTGACGACAGAAAATGTCCAACTTTTGGGGGTAAGTGCCCTGGGGGTTTATTCCAGGGGGTCTCATTTTGTAAGCCTAGGTCTAGCCCTCAGACGGACGCTTAGGCCTAAGCCATTCTTCTGTTGGGCATTCGAAGTCTAACTTCGAATGCCCAACTTTGCGGGTCCATGCCCTTGGGGGACGTTTTGTGGGAGGGGTTGGGGATAAATTTCGCATGCCTAGGCCTACCCCAAGGATGGACGCTCAGGCCAATAATACTATTATGCACACTCCTCCTCAAAGGAAACGGGATGGAAAATAAAAAGATGTTGGTAAATGTAAATAACTACAGATACAGTTCGACATTGGCGGTACTTGCCCTGATGGAAATTTATTTAGCAAGCTTATATCCAACCCTTGAACGATTTCTCAGGCCTACATTGATCTTTAATATTAACCATCTTAGTGTTAAAACTCTCTCAAGTAGTTTATGTTGTTATATGGCTGCTATTACTTCTACATTTTTGAAGATTGATATGCTATCAAGAGTGCCGGGACTATAGACAGGAATTGCATACACCAATGGAACACTAAACGAAACACTTACAAGTGATAATTGGTAATCCTCGTGCTACAAATGACAATACGACAAATGACTCTCGACCGGAATAGATAAGGTCGAGTGTGGTAGGTTTTTCCAGTTTGATGACAGCAGGAGAACGAGAGGTAACGTAATTAAGTTGCGGAAACCGCCGGTGCGGCTCAGGTCGAGACAGGAATTCCTTACTTGCAGTGTGGTGAACGCGTGGAATGCGTTAGATGATGAAGTAGTGGTTGCCCCGCGCTTTACCTTTACCTTTAAGAAGAAACTAGATGATTTCATGGACAGGCAAAACGGTGGGGGGCAATGTTGACGTTAGGTACTAGACAGCAACTAGGATAGTCAAAAAACAAAACAAAACAAAACAAAACAAAAATACAAAAATATTTCACTTTAAGAAGGTTAGGCCCACACTAAAATTAAGGAACCCTTGATCTCGACACGTGATATCGAAATGGACGAAATCGCCTCTTGGAATCACTAACTCTCTTGACTTTTGAATTTTGATGAAACGGTTGGCCTAAGATGTGCTCGTTTTTTATTGAAACGAATGTCACTCTTTGATTTAGGGGAAAATTTCCCTTTACTCCTGTACTTTAGGAATTTCAGGATTTTTCACTGATGATGGGTAACGTTAGCCTGATAAGGGATTAGTTGTCTTAATACTTCTGCCTGATTCACTGGGATATGAAAATTCTCTGAAAACATTACGTCCCACTAGAAATATGCCCTCCCCAAAATAATATGGAAATTCGATATTTGACATATCAGCTCAGTGCTACTCCAGTCACGCTCTTGCATGTTACAGCTTCAAATATGTTTCCGTTTGATTGAAACAAAGAGAACTATTTGAAAACATGTTTCCGAAAACGTCTGCCCCTATGATATGTATCACCAGAGTTGAATTTTTCTTCAACTCAACATGCGAGTAGCGACTTTTATCCGACAGTCAGCTACTCACGATTCTCTCTATATAATAAAAGTATATTATTTTCTTTATTCAGTTATCCATCAGGTTCTTCTTTGGCAAGTATAAACTTTCTGGGGCCCTTTGTTTTGTCGGATGGAGGAAATACACCTTTTGGAATATATGCGCCCTTAGGCGTTTCAACCGAAACGTACACTTTTTTTCCGTTCATAAATCCATCCTCAGTGAACTACATGCCCACAAAGTTTCAATAGCCACAGCAACGTTTACCTTTTTCGTTGGTGAAAAAATATGTTTGGAAAGGCCGACCTACCCTAACGCTATGCCCGGAGGGGATGCACCATGAAAACAGAATACACCCTCGGTTTGGTAATTTCATGCCACTCATACGTATGCTAAGTTCCAACTATCCATTTCCGTCCAATTCGCCACTACAATTTTTGATGAATCGAGACTTGACATTTTTATTTAATGCCTTATCTCAGTTGTCACACTCATGCATAGTTCACCTGATGCAAAATGAATAGTTTGAAACATCTTCCTTTGAAATATGCGCCCCTGGGGATTTACTTCCAAAGTCTGAAATTTTATGCAGCATCCCAATGGGTAGAGATGTACCAAGTCTCATCTTTCCACACTAGATTAATACGCCAGGACAAAAAATACTTGAAAAGGTTGGCTCACAAAAAAATCCCCTCAGGTCATGGATCTACAATGTTGGATTTTTCTTGAACTCATCGGAAGTATTTCAAAATATTTTCTCCACGCTTGCAAAATGGGACACAAGGAATAATTTCAAGTTCGTCGCGCATAGAATCAAAGAACTAATGCTTTTGATAAAAAGTAGGACGCAAAAGGAACACAAAACAAAAGTATACGTTCTTGATGGGTTTCATTAGAAATTCGTCCTCATCCCTGACATTCTATTTCTTTAAAAAAATATTCTACTGCTAAAAACTAAGAAGACAGTCAACAGTACCTATGACGTAAAACGGGACTTCTTCAAAATGGTCGGGAACGGGAGGAATCTGCTTTTGGCGATCTACTCCGGAGTAGCAAAGAAACCACTGATAACGAACGGGTGACAATATGATGGGATATGAGAGCGCGGGAGCAGAGACTAATCTAAACACTGAACCCTAAACAAATAATCAATCATGCATTTATTTGCCCTTCGGGCAAAATACTTCCATCCTAAACACGAGATTGTCATTGGCCTGAAAGTTCATCCTTAGATTGGGCATCGCCCTACGAAATCGGTTCCCCCGAAATGTACCCCATGGTATATATCTCGAAAGTTGGAATTTTCCTTGAGATAGCCTTATCTAATACATATAGACGATCGTGACTGACTGATTGACTGACACTATTTCTAACCATGTCCTAGAAAAATTAGAAATCTGAATCTTGGTACATATATACCTTCTGGGATGCAGAGTTCAGGAAAAATCCGAATTAGGAGGTACATGCCTTGGGGGTACACATTCTGGGAGAAACGTATTTCTTAAATATATATTTGTGATAGATGAGGATGGCATTCAGAGAATCAATTGGATGTCCTAGGCTCGGTGGTGTAGTGGTAGCGTCACTGACTGGTAATCAGGAGGTCCGTTTTCAATTCATGGGCAATCTTTTGCCTTTTTTTGCCTTCCATGTCCCATTACTCATTCCCCCTACATGACATTATTTTTGCTTGAGTAAAACGGAGAGACATGGAAAGCTTAAATCTGCCATAGAGGTGCCTACCTAGACGATGAGTTCAGAAAAAAAACGCAAATTTTAGATACATGCCCTGGGGGATATTTTTTTGGTCCGGCGTTTTCAAGTTTTTTTTTCCTGCCGTATTCAGCTAGTGTGGAAATATGTAACTTGGTACATAAGTACCTATTGGGATGCTGTAGAAAAATTCAGACTTTGAAAGTAAATGCCCTGGGGCAAAAATTTCAAAGGGGGCTGTTTTCAAAATAATTTTTTTTGGCGTCAGTTAAACTGTTGAACATGCAAAGCTGAAACTTTGCATGAATGTGACTTCTGAGAGGAGTTAAAGAAACATATTCAGTCTCCATGCATCCCCTGGACGAACTTTTTTGAGGTGCGATTTTTTTAAGTAAAAAATACTTTGGCGAATTGGTTTGAAATGGAAGGATGAAACTTGTCATACGTATAAATGACATGATATTACTGAGTTGAGGGAATATTCAGCTTTCATAGTGCATCCCCTCCGGGCATAGGGTGGGTTGGCTTTCGCAAACATATTTGTTCACCAACGAAAATGGCAAACGTATACTATTGAAACGTTTCGGGCATGTAGTTCACTGAGGATGGATTTCGGTAAGAAGAAAATTGCACGTTTCGACTGAAACGGCTAAGGGCACATATTTTGCGAAATGCGTACTTTCGCGAATTTTCTGATCCTGCAAAACAAAGGGTGCATAAAAGAAAATAATATTGTCAAATTAGTACCTAATGGATAGCTGGGTAAAGAAAAAAATCTACTTTTCTAATATATATAGACGATCGTGAGTGAATGACTGACGCTAATTCTAAAAGGGGAAACGAATAAGGCTGAAACTGGATGGCATGGAGTTCCTGAGTCTCTATTTCAAAAGAAAATAAATTTTCTTTAAAAACCAATCCGGTCACATTGTTTCTGTCCCATTTTCCAGAATTTTTTAGTCAACGAAACGGATACATGAAATATAATCTTCACTCAAAAATACCTATTTAATGGCTGAGTACAGAAAAAATCCCACTTTTGAAATATATCTCCTTAGCGTAATTATTGGGGGAAGAATGTCAAAGTATTTCAACTCCCCGAAGGGCAAGTAACCTTGATATTAACACATATTCATGCACCACGTTTCATCTCTCATCATATGTAGAACGTGGTAAGAATCAGCTTCAGTCCCTCAGTCCCGATCGCCTATATACAAGTTGTCCATTAAGATACTTCTTTATTTCAAAAGACCTTATCTCCATTACTGAGCGGCTCATGTTATTCATGTTCGGTATAGATGATGTACTGTCAATGGGAATAATGATAGCCAAATTTCCATAGGTTTCCGAAAAGTTTCTGGATATTACCACCAGGACGGCTCTGTACCGGCCAGACACGCGTTTCGAAGTCGGCACATATATCCGCGTGAATGGCACGTTCAAACCTGTAGGTATTCGATGAAGCCACCACCTGCCTTCGCTACCGCCTCCATCTATGTAATAAAGTGATAGACGACGGAACGTAATTAGACGACAGTGTCAGAATCTGACGCACCATGGCACCGCTTTCCATTCCTTGAGCTCCACGAAATGCACAGCGCTGCCATTCTAAACCCCGCAGTACCTGAAGTCCGCAGGTAGAAGGTCCGCTGACCTTGGCGGCCAGGCCTATAGGAAAGCTCTGCTGATCACACATTCCTGGATCGTACGTTGGAGAAGAGACTGGACGCGTTTCCCAAAGTGTGGAGGTTACCCAAATCTCTGGCCGGTACATCGCAACCCTGGTGGCGATGCCCTTATATTTTCTGAACCCCTTGAAAACTTGACTGTCATTGACAGTACATCATCTATGCCGACCATGAAGTTTCTAGAATTGAATTGAATTGCTTTTTTATTTCCATGGATTCTGATCGTCAGATACCTCGCAAAAATTACAGCCCAGAATTACAGCCTCAGGAAAAACAAAGCAAAGACTGTTTACTAGGTCAATGTCGAAAAGTATATTTTTGACGGAAATACGAAAATGACTCTTGAAACTTGGATGTGTTGGCTTTGGGATGGCGAATACCATTTCTGGTAACGGGACCACTCCGTTGTCCAATGGCTTTTAGTGTGTCTGGTCTCAAAGGATGGTTTCACTCCTGAAAATGCGCATGGCCTGGGCAGCACCCAGAGAATTTACCTTCTCGACAAAATTGGTAACATAGACCTTGCTCTTTATGTTGAATACAGTGGGCAAGCCTGCGCGGCAGTTTTAAAAGTGAGCGTTTGCTTTCCTCAGTCAAATCCCCAGCATAGATTGGTAGGGCATATAATAAACAAGACACAGTATTTCACAAAGTCCACTGCTGCTTGATTGGAGTTACAAGCATTCCTGAGACGACGAACCGCGAACACTGATTTCGAGAAGCATTTCTTATAGACGTCTTCGACTTGATTCTTAAAAGTCAGGTAAGTGTGTATGGTCATGCCTTGGTATTTCGTACTGTTCGACTGAGCTACCAATGAGCCTCCGATTTTTATCTGTTTCCGCCATTCCTCAGGGACATTTTCTTTGATTTGAAGACTATTTCCACAGATTTTGTTGGGTTCAAAATTAAACCGGAGTTTTCCAACCAGGCTTGAACGTGATAAATTTCTCGTTGATATGCCGTTAGATCTTCTTTGTTGTTGATGGTGGATACGATGACTGTATCGTCTGCATATTTTAAGCTGATGCAAGTTTTTTCCGTTGCCTTGAGTGGATCACTTACAAAAGAATAAAATTGAGGAGACAGAAACCCGCCCTGAACTACTCCTGTGACCGTACTTTGAGCATCGGAATTCTTATTACCCAATTTGACATACCGAGTGTTGTCTGAGAGGTAGTTCACCACTAGTTCGAGCAAGCTTCGTGGAGAAAACTCCGTAATGGAGATATGGTGTAAAGGGAAGCAACTTTACGGACACCCTGTATATTGAAGATATCTATTGAGTAGTTACTGTCGGCCCAGAGACTTCAGCCACCTACGGAAAGAAGGATGAAGATTTTCTCTCTCTCCTTTCCCTTCTCCCTTGAATATTTGGAAGGAAGATTGAGCAATATATGAAACCTGGCGCTTTCATTTTTCATTACGAATGTGTGGAAGTCAAAGGTTAGTAACATTATTACAAAATGATGCATCAATAACGGCAGATACAAAAGGAAATGCTGCCTAAAAAATAGGAAATGGGAAAAAATTCAGAAAATCAGACAGTTGTATGGAAAAAATACTTAGTTTGCCTAGGCCATTAACCATTCTGGTTTTCTCTGAGTACACAGCGCGTTCAATCTAGGATGAAGAGTCTCCCGAAATACTTTGTGAGAGGTCGTATTACGCGAACATTCAAGGATTTCTTCGACAGGAAAAATATTATCTGGAATCTCAAAGCCGAAAATAACTTTTAACCAATTATTTAAAGTTAACTTGAATCGTACTTGTTGAAATTCCCCAATTCTTCTCTATTAGCCATGACAGGGGTTGGATTTGTTTAAGAAATGTGAGGATTCAGAAATAAGACCTTCATTGATTTTAACGCCATGAAAGGGGATCTTTACTTCCTATTCCATTCCACTTTTCCTTAATGTGTTACTTATCTTACTTGTGTTACTTAGTATCACCTTTACATGAGCTTGTGTATTAGCTGAGATAAACTTTTTTATGCTTCAAAATGTTGCGTAAGGCCGGGAATTGAACCCGGGTCTCACGATTACCAGTTTGATGTGCTATCACAACACCACCGAAACGGTGACGTACAGAGGCGCCCTCAAATGACATCCTTATCCATCACAATAAATATAAATTTAAGAAAAAAATTATCCCCCCAAAATGTGTATCACCAGGGCATGTACCTCCAAAGTCGGATTTTTCCTGAACTCTGCAACACAAAAGGTACATGTGTACCAAGTTTCAGATTTCTAACCTTTCGGGAACATGAAAATTGGCAATATTGCCAATTTTGGGCTGAGGAAACAATGAAATTCCGATACTGCTATATCATTCATTCAATATTGGATCGATGCGGTGATCCAACTTGCCCGACCGCACTTGGAGTTATCCTTCGGGCCACTAGATGGAGGAATAGGTCTCGCTTTTCTCACAATACACAGAAGTACCCTTCCCTCCTTCCATGTAATCGTCCTTCACAGGAGTGTTTAGTACCTCGCTATATGTCTCGCCTAGTTTCATTCTAGCAATCAATAAACTCGGACAATTCATCATTTGTTATCCGCTAATTCGAGACAGAATCATGGAGTCCAGGAAATAATCAAGTTCATATTCCCTATGAGAGCCCCTTCGAACACAGTCTTACTGAGATCCACGGTTGGTGTCTACTCCCAGGCATCAACTGATATCCTTCACCCCTGCTGCCGGGGCCCATTGTTCCGGCAGCGCGAAATTGTCTTTGTGAAGGCAATCCTTATCGTTCCTGAACTGTCTTTTAGAAGACATTCTCTTACTGTTGACTGTTCTCATTCTTTCTTGTTGCTTCTACCCTCTTCTCTCTAGTCGCCAGACTCTCCCTAAATCTTCTCCCCTCTCACCAAACACAGAATGCCTGGTAAGAGGAAGACTCGTAAGAATCGGTCCCCGCCCTCCTCCCCCTCTTCACAACCCCCTGTGCCTACACCCCTTCGGCCGAATCTCATCACCCTGAGTGTTTACATTCCCCACTTACGATGATCTTCGAGCCGACAAAGTGTGGTTCTCTTATGATGGTGAGCAAAACAAACATGCTCATTTCTATTAGTCTGATAAGACAAAGAATTTCATCCTCTAGTCATGGAAAATCTATTCTATTTTAGACGCTGGGTGACCCGACTCAATATTTCCATCCTTTAGCATGCATTACCTGCTTCCCGAAAAATAATAGAGTGAGTGCCACAGGTGACTTGCTTTCGTTAAGACCGAAATCCTTGTGGCCTAAAGTAAAATGGGCAGGTGAATGAGGTCGTTTAGGTATCATCAATGCAAGTTTCTTCGTTGAAACCTAGCCACATTACATTTACCTGACATGGAATCTATCTTGTTGAGACTTTGAAAACGATTGCGATTAAATATTTGGTGTTGCAAACTATATTACCCATAGTTTGTCCGTGCATAACTCCTAATCAAATTCGCATACAATGATGGGTTTTCGTTTGTGAATCCTTAGGTAATGGGAAAGTGGTTTTGCTAAGGATTGTTGGAAGATCTCGACTGAAAACTGAAGAATGGGTACAGATAGCAGAATGGCTTGCTAGGTAAGAGAATGTAAAAGAAGTGTACTGACTTTCAGAAACTTTTGGGTGTGGGAAAGTCGGCTGAATTTGCCTGGTAGCGATCAAGAAACTGCATCGAAATTTTTCCGGCGATGCTTCTTCTTTTCAAGGTTGAACATTCTTGGCACCCATCATACAGACACTTACTTCATCTGGAGGTTCTTCTATATACAGGGCGTTTCATTTAAATTGTACATCTTTGAACGCTCATATCTCTGAGAGGACACAACCGTTCTTTACGTAGTTTGACCACAATACAGAACAACCTTTGCCAAATCATTGGACCGAGTTTCTTAATCGCAGCCCCATCTATTGAGTTGAAACACCGATTCTGACAAAACCTCTGAAACCAAGATCTTATCAACTTGATGAAATCTTTTAAAGCTCATCATTCGTTAGATAATGCCTTGATCCAGTGGTGCTGAAAATTTCATGATTGTGTCTCATCTCCTTACTAAGATATCAATCGTGAAACCTTAGCCACTTAACCCATCCGCTTACACTTAATACTCTCANAGCTTTAAAAGATATCATCAAGTTGATAAGATCTTGGTTTCAGAGGTTTTGTCAGAATCGGTGTTTCAACTCAATAGATGGGGCTGCGATTAAGAAACTCGGTCCAATGATTTGGCAAAGGTTCCTCTATATTGTGGTCAAATTTCGTAAAGAACGGTTGCGTCCTCTCAGAGATATAAGCGTTCAAATTTGTACAATTTAAATGAAACGCCCTGTAGATTCTACACTTCCAGCACTAGGGAAAGGGTCGTAGGGTCTGTAGGGTCGTAGCAATGTGCGTAATGGTCATTCGACGTTCAGCATGCACCATAGCTTCCACACGGTCAACATTCTCATCAGAGATTGAAATTGTTGGTCTCCCTGACTGAGACTCATCATCAATGCTCTGCCTGCCACGTTTCAATGCAGCTACCCGAATGTTCACTATAGCGAAATGGCATGCGAAGTAGGAAAATGTGAAAGAAGTGTACTGGCAGTTTCAGAAAACTTTTAGGTGTCGCGGAAACCCACTCATTTTAATGTTTGATACTGTCCATAAAGTACTTAATGTTGGAAAATGTGAGAAACCGAGAGCTACAGAGAGAGACGAGACGACGCCACTTCAGAGACGCTCGAAAAAATAAATAGTTTCTTGCCCGTCGCACGAGCTGTGAAAGTATTTTTTTGCAATTTGAGTGATAGTTCTTAAGCCATTTTGACCAATACTGATTCATGCCCTCTCATCTGGACACATGGGCCAGAGAGTACAATTATGGGAATATCTCACAATAACGCTGAGAAATGTGAACCACTGCATCGAGTCAGGGAAATTTAGTGAGTAACAACAAACTTTCTGGAATGACAACGAAGAGAAGAACTATTCATATGAAGGCGATAGAAAGAGAAAAAAGAACATATTCTTCCCTCCGGGCGGATTTTCCTTTTCTCGCTCAGGACCTGCAAGGTTATCGATTCGATTTGACATCGTCGGTCGAGGAACCAATGCCGAACCGTAGGGATAGTCCTAGGCTCGTTGGATTGAGAGTGGAATGAGAGACTATCGAACCACTTATTACGCTGCAAATTTGTTAAGTCGGATACTTCTCTAATTAGTAGCCGAAGAAAGTCAGGACGCGATTGTTGAGGGCTATCGAGAACTGGTAAATTTATTGAGAGCATCTGTGCCATTTCTCCAGGCATTTAGGCATATTGGTGAAACCATATTACTCCAGCAATGTCATCTGATTTTTTTGTGGCACAAACGAGCTGGATTTTGGAACAACACCTGGCTTGCTCCCGAAGCCGAGTGGAATTTTTCTTCCATTATAATCGGTCTGTGCCGAAGTGGGCGAAATGGAATTCTCCTCTGCACGACTGCTCTATGCAACAACTTTTGAACGGAAGCGAGGAATCTTCTCTCTGCTATTGTTTAGTGCCGGCACTGAATGTGCCTGGGTATCGAGCCCCGGCATACAGATACATTTCTTACATAAGGACTATTTATTACTCTCACGAAAATAATTTCTGACTCCGGCGGTAGACTTCAGCCCGAGAAATTCCCCACTTACTGGGTTAATTCATTTTCTTTGCTCCTTGCCCATTCCGTACAACTGGACAGGATTGCACCTGAGAATAGTAGGTCTGAAAGAGGGAAGAAAACTGTTCGCAATACCCGACTATTGAGGCCCCTCCCGTCGAGATGGACCCGGGCGATAGAGGAACCACAAGCGACCTCTATCCCCCCTTCCCTCCCCCACGCCGATTCCACAGGAGCCAGAGTGATTCTCGGCAGGCTCGTGAGTGCATCCGCGACGGCTAGAGCCGGTCGTGTGCAGTCATCGTCGCTTTCCTTTCCGTTCGTCATAACGACGCATATTGGAAGTGAGCCAGCATTTTCTTAGCCTGTGAAACCGCAAGTCTCTATATAAGGCATTCGATCAGTCTGGGTCCCAGTCCCTAACTCTCGAATTTGCGAATCCTAATTGTTGTCATGTCAACCGACCGGTCGTGGCAGCTTTAATGCCGACGAAGAAGTCGTTTCCCCCAATTTTTTTTCCGCTTTCTGCCTGCGAAACTGTCGCTTGATCCAAATGGACCCAGAATGTACCGTCCGCTTTAAAATGAACAACTTTTCCCTGCATTTCATGTGACTCTGCGAGTCTTAAATTTCCCAAAGAGTAAAAAAATTTTGTTTTCACGTTTCTGCAGAAACAAGGTAGGAGGAAAAAGTTTGATTTAAGCCCTGCAGGACGGGAAGGCCTCAGGAATCGCTCAAATTCAGAGCATTATTCAAACCGCGATAATCAATAAAGTAGAATATTCAGAAAGAGCGAGATGCCATCTATTTATATGCCCCGACACGAATTCTGCTGCACGCACCTCGGACTGGGGAATCGCGTTGAAGCACGAAGGAGTCCTCGTCGATCGTGAGCGGGATTTCACGTTAAAAATAATTATGCAGCAATATCTCAATATCCGACTTAATGCGACCTGTAGCGGCGACGTGGGAAACTCGGGAATCCTCTGAACGGGATAGATTTCTGGGTCCAGGGAAATTAAATCATCACATTTTGATAGGGCTGACCTTGACCCCTTTGCCATACCGTCCATAACGTCAACTATCAATTATGAGCCTTGTTCGCTTCGCTCTGGAGAGGGGACAATAATAAAAATATCTCTTAGGGCATTGCTTCCCTGAGGATTTCCATTCAGGACATAACCAACCGCACTGACAGGAAATGGGGCATATCGAATGGGACAGATATAGGAAGTACAGGATGACATGAGGAGGAATCCCGGGAACGGAGATTTCCATTCGTCTCTTCAGGAAAAAAATGGAAGGACTTGAGTTAGCGAGAATCTCGTCAGAGGATGCGGATGTCACTCGTTCAAACCTTCGCGACGAAATCATTCCGGGAGGATGAGTTTACGTTTTCAGAGTTTCCTGTGCAACGATTAATTTTCACATTCGACCTTGGCTCTTGCTCGGGACTATATGGGAAGCAAAACTTGTTCAGGGGCATTTTGAAATCGTTCAGGTCTCAGGGGAACTAGAAACCTCAATAAGTCCTATGCTTGGAATTTTTTTCATTTCATTAACATGTTAGCATATTTCGTTTGGTTAAATATCCATCCACAGTTGCATATGACTGGAGGAGGATGAATAATATGAAATTGCGAATATTTCTTGTTTTAGTATGGTCTTATATTACGCGAGAAAAAAATTTTAAAAGATTATCTTCTCAAAAGTTTGCTATCGTTCAGAACCATAGATTCATATGACACCTCATTTGTGCAGCTGAGATGGGTTCAACTGGGAATTAACAACATTTCGTCTCGCCAAGATTCGAGATGCGATGGCGACAATAGAAGCAAGTGCAGAGACCGGGCAGGGCGAGGGATGAGAGGAGAATCTATCAGAGCAGCGCGCCGAGTTCGGGCTGCCGAATGCCCTGAAGATCCAGCGGTCTCCCTTGCTCGGGGTCGTACGGTCCTGCAATCAAGTCACGAAGGGGGAATGGGTCTACCTGGTAGTGGCGGTTGGAGGGACGATTTTTGCTTTGGTGCTGACCGTCGTGCGATTTGAGACGTTAGAGAGGAGTAGCGACGACTATCCGTTTGCGATCATCATGTTCATCAGCACGCTTTTCTGTATCTTTTTCGTCGTGTATGGCGTGCGGAAAGAACAGCCCTTCTCATTGTTGGTCTACATCGTGGCCACAATCGTGGTGCTAGTGTATGTGATCATGAACTTCGTGAGCAGCAGCCAAGGGGAGGTCCCGACGAACGACAGGACACTGAAGGTGTTGCGGCTTGTGGCAACGTCCTGTCTCTCGGCGTATCTCGTCCCATTCGGGCTCTACTATGCCTACAGGTACTGGGACTCGCAGAAGTTCATCTTCGACCTGGTCGGGCCGGAGCCGAGACGCAAGAGGGCGCTCAACGTCTTATTTGCCTTCCAGTCGCTGCTGTGGTTCGACCTCCTGGTGGAACTTTCCCTCGAGGTCATGATCATGCGCCATGGGATTTTGGACTTCGACCGGAAGGAAGTGCTGGTGCTCGCCGTTGGCTGCGTTTTCAGCATCGGGATGCGTTTCTTGGGGTATCTCGCAGTCCGATACGAAAATCCAAAATTGTGTCTCCTGTATGCGGTATTGGGTCTTCTTCCTCTCGGATACGTCATTTACTTATTCTACGACGCCTACGAGTCCTTGAACTCGTCAAGCATCATCTTCAAGACCATCCTCTTCACCGGAAGCACATTACTCGT
>CAJPEV010004895.1:0-18505 GCA_905338385.1 Darwinula stevensoni
CCCCCCCCCCCCCCCCCTTCCCCCCCCCCCCCCCCCCCCCCCCCTTCACCTGCCCACCGAGACCATACACCTAGCCAACTTTGCTCCCCAAATCGGCGATAATTTAACGCAGCCATCTCCCCCTCCACGCGACGCAAGTGTCATGATGCCTCCGAGATCCGGATCTGGGTCGTGCACGCCCGTAAAACAGCTGCGCTACACACCCGGACTCTCATGAAGGGCGAGGGAAAACAAGTATCGCGAACGGTGGGGGCTTCTCACGGTCGACGCTGCGTTTTGCTGTGGGGCCCTCCGCGCGTCTTCCGTTCGCGACTGGAGCGGAGACCTGCGGTCGCGACGGGGCTGGTGTGGATGGCGATTTCTCGGTCACCCGGGAGAGCATCTCGGAGGAGGGAGAACATCGCATGGATGCGAGATGAAGGTGGAGAGAGGGAGGTCGGTCGGAAGATGCGATGACGGATCGTTCGTTCCACGAGGGCCGTTCTCAGTCGCATAAGCGGCTCCCTCCCATTGTTTCTCCTCCCCCGTCGGGGGCGGAGAGGATTCCCTCCGAGACGTGTCGCCGGACTGATTCCCTCGGCGATAATCACAATGCTTGCCGGTTCTCGTTAGGGATGGGGAGTCCAGCGAGAGCAATCTAGAGCCACGTAATCCAATCCCGGGAGATCGAGATAGATTGCATCCCCTTACCAAGATTCTCGTGTGCCGATGAAAAATTATTGTCTGATTCTAATCACCGATTAGCTAATCCTCTTGGCGTAATCTCCTCCTTCGTGCTCATTGATGATCTCTCTGTGCGCCCCTGCCGTTCCCCCCCCCCCCCCCCCCCCTCCCCCCCTTCCCCCCTCCCCCACTCCCACCACTCCCCACTCTCCCCTAAGAATGGAGAAGGGTGAATCCCTAGCGTCCAGAAAGACACTGAAACGGAAGACATTTCCATCTCTGAAGTAAAGTGGAATCCATTCTGGCACGTTTTGGCCCCCCTGATCAATTTTGAGCCCTTTGCACATGTAGCACTTACCTAAGGCCGGCCCTGGATAGACACCATTGTGCCTATTCCCATACTTTAGCACCTTCACGCTACAAAATCCACTTCCTTTTATTCATTTCCGAAAGCAACCAGGGGAACGATGCACCACCTCCCTGTGAAATTGAAATTAGCTGCCTTTTGTTTTTAGCTTATCGTGCGGTCACCATTCCCGTCCCCCTACAGCTCCTAGACATCGTGCTGGAGTTACGTGGGATTCATAGCCGCTTCAGGGTTTTTTTCTTAGCGTTATATATTTATGCGGAGTTCATGGAATGAGGTTAGAATAAAATAGTGGCTAGCGGTAGTCGATCGATGTGCATCGAGGTGATCGATGTACGGTACTTCCTACCGTTTTTCTACGTACGCATGATCAGTGAGTTCCAAGTCTCGCCTGTATCGACTTATCGGCTCTAGAAGTAGGATAGAAAGAAAGTTTCAACAGTGGGACCTATTCCAAAGGAAGAATTGCCTGCATACGAGCGTCATACCGAAAGCAATGGGATTTTTACTGGAGCAACTGGGCACAGTTGCTCCAGTCGTAGAATCAGTCGTAGAATCCTTAAACTAGCCCATTCAGTCGTAGAATCCTTAAACTTGTTGGGGAGGAGGAATGCGGGAGCTATAGCAACGTGCAGGTCGCGGCCCTGTCGATCGGCGTCTCCTCGCAATGGCGTCACAAAAATATATACATTATTCATTGTTAGAGCACTCTTTCTTTATTGGCGAATCCACTAAACAAGGTGCATGTCAATGTCCTCAAGTAGACATCTTACTGCGCAAGAAGGGAACAAAGACCCAAGGTAGCACAAAACATCGATTAAAAGTTGACTTGGTGTGAATTGAATGCATCACTGTTGAAGGTATATACCTCGATGTTGAATCAGCATCGATTCGACTCTGCGACCGTCACCGTTTATGCACCCACGTTGGCTCGACGTTAATTCGATGCTGCGCTGTTCACGGCGGAAGTGTCGGCATTAAATCAACTTCGATTCGATGGATTCTTTTTTGAGGTATAATATCCCTTGCGTTTTGTGTCTATTGTTAGGATTATTTTCGTGTATCCCATCAGGGTTCGTTGAAGAGTTTAGCCAATCGCCCAGAATACATTTCGATCAAGAAAAATGTTCGATTTATGGCATATAAGAAGGTGGCCGAAATGACGCCTTGGGTAAATTCTATCGTAGCAAACAAGCAGAAAGCAGAAATAAAAACCGTGTGCATCTGACACGGTGGAGTCGTCTCAACGCAAACGAAAATTTAGAAAAAGGAGATTCAATAGATATAAAATATTTCTTGCTTTTTTATGAAGCTAATGATTCGATTAACTCAAAGAAATGTTCAAAATTAGGCATCAACCTTACTAATGAACGAGAGTGTGTGTGTGAGGCTGCTTCGGTGTGACCCTTAACAGTCACAGGGCCGCCTAGGGTCACCACGGGAATTTTTTCGCCAGAAAAAATGTTTCTTTGCTTTTAAGGGAGTTATCAAGCCTCCTGACTTCATCGGTAACCCTAGCAGCACCTAAAATTCAATCATTTTCCAGACGTTGAATTAACATTTAATCAATGTTGATTCAATGTTATTGCCCACTGGGGAAAGTTCATTTTTTAAATTTAACCTTTCCCCTTTCAGATAGTGGAGATGAAATGTGGATACCTTCAGAGGCTCCCTGTCTGGGACTCTTTCCCTTTGCATAAGATGCGAGAGAAACCGACATTGATGGGAAACTTTAAATCTCGGAAAGTTCTGCTTCGCACTTCCGTCGTGTCGTAACTAAAACTTGGTAGGCCACCACCGAGTCATATCCGCGAAGTTCGGGGGCCAGTGGCTCGCTTGATGGCATGTTACGCTCACGCGACTGAGAGCAGGGTTTCGAAATCTGATCGAATCTGGCGTTTTCATTTCCGATATAGACACCGACGTGTTTGGAATGGGACATTAAATCGATGTTGACAAGGTGTGGAATTAATGTAACACTGTTGACAGTTACATCCATGTTACATCAAAATTGATTCAACGCGGTGACCGTCACCGTTTCTAGTGGAAGTATCTGCTGGAAATTAAATTGGTTCATTGGATTCTTGCGTCGTGTCTACCGTTAGGATTTTTTTCAATGCGTACTTCATAAGGGTTTGTCAAATACTTCGGCCGATCTGCCAGGTAGCATTTCGATCAAGAAAACCATTCGATTTTGTGCAGATAAGACAGCAGCTGAAAGGCATTTAACTCGAATTTCGTCGCAGCAAACAAGCAGAATGTCATTTTCGACTCACATGACCAGGGAGCAAGGATTCAAAGCCTTACTGATCGAGTCTGACCTACATTGCAAAAAAAAATCTCCCTGGAACTCTTTATTGGTTCTACGGTGAAAGCAACGGTTGATTTCTCAACGTTTGAGCATTACAGTACCTCCTCCACTTCCTGAGTCTGAACAAGCGCTAATAACTATTAGGTGGCAAGATTGCATGTATATTCAATTTATGATAGTACTCTTAAGTTCTAATGTCCTGGAAGAGTCCCGCTGAGGTTGTATTCAATATTTTCTGCACAATTACAGCTGAATACACAACTCTTTCTGTCCAACAAATTACACGTCTAGCCGCATGCCCAGATTTATTTCATTCCTGGAGAAGGTAGCTAGATATATCCTCGTAAATACAATTTTCACGCTGTATCTTTCTCGAATGAGATTCGAGAGCTCGAGTTCTTGTAAGCACCTTGTAGAGACTTAGGAAAATTGAGCATGGGACTGACCTTATGTATGCAATCAGTACGCATCTCTAATTCTCTTGGAGCAGTACTTGATATTTTTTCCACTTACGACGCCGGTGAAGGTATTTGACTTCCTGGACTTATTCGTCCAAAGTGGCAACCCAACCAAAGAGGACCCAGGATAATTCTGACCAGGGTAATGGACACAAGAAAGTTAGCGTGGTCATGTTACTCCATGGGACCATATCCCCCTGACTCCCAGGTGATTCTCAATTATGATCACCGCAGAAGGATTCGTGGAGTGACGAGTAGCATATTACTATTGATACTTCACTGTAATCACTCCGGTGTCCTTCCGGGGTAAAATTCGAGTAAACCTTAGAGGGGAGGGGGGGATCTTTAACCCTTTCAGACCTGGCGTCCATTCCAATGGACATTGCATTTTCATTGTGTCTATGGTAATTTGTTTGGATTCTTGTGACTTTGCGCCCCATATTATACTACAATGGGCGCAATTGTGTATGTCTCAATTCCATCGGAGGCCTTCTTTCACCCGTCAGTTTAGTAATATTCAGTTATTTAATTATATGTATATTATGTAATATATGGTATGACATGGTAAATTTATACAAAATATAAAAATGATATATAGGACCTAGAAATTTCAAGTAAAAAGCAAAAAAGCTCAAAAATGCAAAAAAGTATATTATTCCGATCATGGCCTTAATTCAGGTCTGAAAGGGTTAAAGAGCGAATTCTGAGGATGTAGATCGTGCCCAGATGATATTCAAATAATACTTCAGTAATGAAGCTGCGCATGCGCAAGAAGTAAACAGATTGTTGAGACTCGTGTCATATCAACGTTGAACCATCGCGGATTCAACATTACTTCAACGTTGAGGAAAATGAATTTTCAATATGGAGTCGATGTTGATAAGCAAATGTTGAATCAACGTTGCAATGTTGATGGACATTGAATCAATGTTGATATACCGGTGATGTCAACGTTGGTTTAATTGTTGATGAATATGAACTTACAATATAGAATCAATGCTGACGGGCCAAATATGGTTTCAACGTTAGCTGTGTTGACGCAATAACGTTGAATCAACCCAGAAAATAATTTGAAACACATAACCCCAAGTAGCACACTCACGGTGAAAAAACGTTGACTTAACGTTATTGCGTCAATAGAGCAAACGTTGAAACCACGTGGGCAATCAACATTGATTCAATATTGAAAGTTTATTTTCATCAACATTGATTCGATGTTCAACAGCAACATTGAAACGTTGATACATTTGCTTATCAACGTTGATCCCATTTTCAATATGGCGTGTCCTTCGAATCTCATCGAGGCGCACCTAATGAAAAGTCTTGCTCGTTGTATGAGCCGAATGCGATAAAAATATCATAAGTTAAAATGCTCATGAAGGACCAACATGGATGAGAGGAAAAGGTCATCAGATACTATCTAACAACTTTATGTCCTTTTTTGCTGCGTTGTTTCGTTGCTCGAAGTGATCTCCCTTGAAACGGGGAAATTTGACCTTGCGATCTACGATTTGTTTAGTTGCTCATGGAACCAGCTTTTCTGGATTTCAATGCTATGACAGCGGCTGGATTGACGTCATCAGGGTTGCCATGGTGTTCTCCATGGAGATCGTTCCTCGTGACTGGAAACAAGTGGAAGACACTGGGATTCAAGTCAGGAGAATAACGGGAGGGGGGGGGAGAGCACAATATCCTTGTCCCAATTCTTAAAAACAATAATCATACTCTGCTGCACAAACGTAGCTGCACTTTTCGTGAAGGAGAAAGACTCCTAATGGCATAAGCTTCGTGCAATAAAGTAATTGGGACACCAAAACGAGTCTTTCCTTTCGCATAGCTAATTGGGTGACAACTTTTGGATCACTCATCGTGGGAGAAAAAAATGGCTCTACAATACCGAAACTTGGATATTTGAACTCTGAGCTTGGATTCATAATGAATCTCCGCACTGGCACTGAAACTCTTTATTTTCATCCGGCGTTCCAAATTCATGCATTTTTTTGAAGGCCAAGATTTTGAGAAAAACAAACTCGAGATCCCATTGAAAACTAAAGATTCACTTCAGGTAAGTGCGGATTCCCTTTCGCATGGGGGAAGAAAGGAGAACACGTTTCCTCCCAAAACCCTGAGTAGAACATATCGACGCCGCAAACACTTTTTCCCGTATGCAATAAGAAGTTGTGGATGAAAGTAGATTTGAGTTTTCCCGAGATGCGCCCATATTTTAAACTAATCACTTACTTCCCCAAAATTCTTCTCCATAGATGTCTGAAGAAGACCATCCACGGTGTACTAAACCATCTAATCGTTGACCATAACAGGTAAAATCACGTTGCTCACTTCGGCTGCGTAAAAATGTGCACCATAGTCAGGATAAGGAGAAGAAGGGAGCAGAGAGAGAGAGAGAGAGAGACCATTACTACAGAAATATGGAGATTTGGAGAGATTGCCAGGAATGTTTCAGGAAACATCTCTGGGCATAGACAGGATCCTAAAGACATTCATTCGAAAACCGGTTCTAAACATTAGAAATCCCTTTTCCCCCTTATATCTATATAAACCAATGTGGCATTCTGGAAGATTACTTAGTACTTGGATATTCTTCTACTAAAGAAGGCTAAAAGTCCCCATCATTTAAATTCTCATCAATCGATAGCCTTGCTTTCTTGAATACTCATGGTGTTAGAATGCATGGTGGACGTATGGCTTCTCTGTTACTTGGAGGTATGTAACTAGTTTAGCTATATTCATTCGGTTCGGAGGAGGAAGTCCATAGAGGCTTCCTAAACATAAATGGAAAATGGCATAAAAATGGCTGTTGCAAACCATCTTGTATATTTTGGCGATATTGACTGCACAAATGATTTGGTAAGGATGTTGGTCATCCGCATAAAATGTCACAATTTCGAGAGATCTGGTTGCCTGAATAGGACCGATGTTTCTATCCAATCAGGTAATAATACTGTAACATTCATCTAAAGCTCATGCAGCTCGAGTTCCACCATCAGAACAGAGTGCTCTCCTTCAGGCAAAACTCGATCTGCGTCAGTCCGTCTACGTTCATCTGTTTTCCCAAGCGCAGGCTTGCACACTTTCAAAGTCTCACAGCTTGTTGGATTAGACATCCTCAGTGCTGCGGTAAAGCCAGGAGGAAATGACCTAAACGGATCCATTAATTATACAGGGTGGCTCAAAAAAATGTTATTATAATGGGAGAATATCGTTTTGTTGGTTCAAATACTAATTTCAGATTCAATTGCAACGTCATAGTATTTATGGTTACGTTCTCATTTATGTGTAGATTAATGCGTGAAATTTCATTCTATTTTCAAAACTTAGTATTAAAGCACGAAGTGACTTCCCAAACTTTTATTTCTTATTCCAGGTTTGAGGAATCATTTTTTGGATAACCCTGTATTGAAGAAATTGCTCAGGAGAGCCTTTGTCGTTCGCGGAAAGGAAAACCCGTCCTGTGATCTGTAGATCTCCAACCTTCACCTTGGATAGTGATTCTAATATTCTATTGATTCTATTCAGCTCGTGGTAGGAGGGATGGTCATGCCAAGCACAAGCGTCTGCGGAACTCATATGGCTGCACACTGCTGCAACTCCTTTCTCAGGGAACGAAAACGAGGTCCCATATTTTCAAAACGCTGTTCAAAAACGATTTCTGATGCCGACATTTCTGACTTTCGACTCTGCTGGTGGGATGGTATATTTTAAGATAAGGATGGGCTTGAAGCTGTCATACTGTTTCTATCAATGTACGAGTGCTGAGTAAGATAAACATTTAGGAAGAGGGATGTGCATTGAAGTGGCTACAGCAATAAGAGTTATTGTTCAGTCCATTGTTCAGGCTTTGATCATGAGCTTCAACTGATGGTTAAAGCAGTTTCGGCAAAGGCAAGAGGGGAACCACTTTGAGTAATTAGTGTCTGCAATTCCAAACCCTCAGCGGCTGTTTTAATTAGAAAAGTAAATACAGAATCATGATTTTGCCTTGATCCCCTCAATTAGAAAGCTGCAAGAAAAGGTGCAACGCTTCCTTCTTGTGTTTCTTCACCAGAAATGGTCTCATTTGGTCACCTACTGTTGGTCCCACGACGGTTTTCATCTCCAGTTTGCTACCTTTGGTGTGAAAATTACGCATAGCGATTTCGTCTCTCAAACGATCGACCGCACGTTCCGTGGTTACCGAGTATTCAGTGACTTTCGCTGTCGTAAATAAGGAACTTATAATCTTGCCCCAACTAAGTATAGACAAACATTGTCAAGTGTACTGGAATGTGAATAAGATATGAAGATCAAAGTACGTCTACTTTCATGTTCTCTTCACTTAAATGGCTACGGGCTTTGGGAGAGGTGGCGGGGTACTTCATGCACGCTATTCATCAGAGGTACGAGGGCCACTCAATAAGTTATCTACCTGAATATGAAAGGGATGAGCAACAGGCCTGTGCCTGCTGTGACATGTCTCGACAGGTCTCGTGAGTGCCCCACCACTATACCAGCTCAGTGGCTCAAGTCCATNCTTATTCAGGTAGATAACTTATTGAGTGACCCTCGTAGCTAGTAGCGTATCGTAGCGTATAGGGAAGGGCTTGTGAGGAAATGGGGCTGCTAAAAATTTTACGAGATTCCCGCTTACATCGTCCTTTTTAGATGGAAGAAGGATGCTGAGAAAGGTCTGGACATATCCTATTTAAATACTGTGCCCATCGCCCGGGGGGTTGCTGAAGGAAAACTTCCTTGGTGACGAAGGAAAGTCTCTTACCTATAGGAGAGGTATTCTCCCTTCCACTTTCTCGCGGACACCTACAGGGGTAAACTCTCTCCGTCGCGTTCCAGGAGTGCCGCTTGCTTTCCTACCTCGCCCTGATGGAAGTTAGGCGAGCCCTGTTTGTACAGCCATAAAAGGAGTTATATTCCATGTGCTCGCAGCCGTAACATTAATCAATGTCCCTTTGAGTTCCTTTTCTCCCCACCTACTTTAGTGTGCAATCAAGAAAAGTATTTGAGGTAAATTGGACCATGGAAAATTATTTTGTAATATCTATTTTGATTTTTTTTTCTCATGTCAAAAATTTCATCCCTGAAGAGGTTAACGAGACAATAGACCTCATACTTGAAGTGCTCATAATTGAAAGGCAGGATCAATATTTAGAATGAAGCTACATCACGAAAAAATACACTCAGAGAACATTTTCCTAGGGCTTCTAGATCTATGATCTGCAAATATGTATTATAATGGACGACCTTCATCTTGGAAAAATCCATTTCAGACGGGTAATAATGGATGAATAGAATGTCAAGGAAATGCACTTCTCAGAAAATAAAAAAGGTTGTCTGCAGGAATTTTTTACTCTCAAATTGACTCCTAGGAAAATTTGGCGCCCCACGATTTCGGGAGATAGTAAAACTATCACAGGGATGAACAATAAAAAACTGAAAAGCAAGGAAGTTCAGTCGATTTATTTATTTTCGATGAATTTATTCGCCGGATTTATTTGCCAGCGATCTTGCTCTTAACAAAATCCCCGAATTGGACGGCTCCATCGTGATTGAGTTCAGCGTAGCCTTTCATCTCCCCCTTGCATTTGGCGAACCATTCCGACAGATGCTTGTACTGGGCCAGCTCCACCACACCCGTCGCCTTCACAGAACAATCCATCCAATTTCATCATTAGGAGGATATTTATAGAATGTAAT
The DNA here is from genome assembly GCA_905338385.1 of Darwinula stevensoni. Classification (NCBI taxonomy): domain Eukaryota; kingdom Metazoa; phylum Arthropoda; class Ostracoda; order Podocopida; family Darwinulidae; genus Darwinula; species Darwinula stevensoni. The sequence goes on from CAJPEV010004895.1 coordinate 9,509, forward strand.
AATAAATATAGATTTTTCCAAACGAATTTCTGTATTATTCTGTAAGTAATTTCAAATTCGGCAACGGCCGTTTTAATTCTGGCAGTGCTCCTGTCTCCTCCCCATTTTCCCATTCAATTTCTGCAGGGCTCTTCTCTCCTCCCGGTTTTTCAATTCAATTTCGGCAGGTGACTTTCGATTACAGCATCCATGAATGCTGAAATCGCTTCGATTGAAACGGTGCACTGTATCAATTTCGCAACGCAAGGGAATTTCATGTTTTTGATAATTAACATGGGTATGGGGAATAGGGAAGGAAAGGGCAGAAACGCATAGGGTACTTTCGGCGAATAATCATTTTATTATGCAAAGGAAACACATGGACATTGACACTGATTCTACCCATTGGTACGTTCTCTCCCCTGGCATCTGCTCAAGTATGTTCGTGCTTTACAAAACCACGTAAAACACTTCTGATGGGCGATATGGGCATGTTTTGTTGGATTCAAGAAAGGAGAATATTCCAGCAGAAACTTCCCGTGAACGTTAGGAAAGTCAGGTGGGACCGAGACTCCATCGTGGGGTCTAGAATTATCCATGATGACACGAACTGGTTGATCTGGTGGCCAACTTGTGTGTTTATGTCTTAGGAGCTCTTCAAAGAATTCCTGAAACATCGAGAATGTGACACGATCCTGTTGCTCCTTTGCCATATGAGATTATTCCAAGCAGGGAAAAGAACATGAACACGTCCTACGTGGAGGACTCGCAGCAAGAAGCAACCGATTTCGAATATTCAATTCCGGTTTGTCATCGTGGATAATACTAGACCCCACAAACGAGTCTCGGTCTCCCATCAGAAGTGCTTTGCGTGGTTTCGCCATGCACTAACATACACATATAACTTGATCGGATGCCAAAGGAGAGAACGTACCGATGGGTAGAATAAGTACCAATGTCCATACGTTTTCCTTTGCATGATCAAAGTAATAATTATTTGGCGAAAATATCCTATGCCTTGGTGCCCTTTCCTTCCCCATTCCCCATACCCATGTTAATTACCGAAAACAGGAGATTCCCTTGCACTGCCGAAATTGAAACGGCGAATGCCGAAATCGAAAGTCACCTACCGAAATTGATTGGGAAAACGGGGAGGAGACGGATGTGCTGCTGAAATGGAAACAGTCACTGCCGAATTTGAAAGGACTTATGCTGAAATTCGTCGGGAAAAACCATATTATTCATAGCTACCTTCCAAGGTACTTCTCTAAGATACTTCACTAAGCAATAAAATAGCACATCCAACTTTCAACTATACGTAATCAGTATCGATAATGAAGAGTGTAATATATGAATCAATTATAATAAAAAAAGATTTTACGGATGAAGTACATAATCCACAATTTATCTTCGTTAGAAAAAAATGTCCCACTAGGGTAAAACCATCTAAAGCAGTACCTAAGTTCGGATGCTATCACGTACATCGTTAAAAAAAAAAACAAAGCATTGGCGATCTCTCTCTAAGAAACCGTTCTTCGCAGCTCGGAAAAGCTGCTTCTGAGGATGACCTCGTAAATGCTTAGTTTCATTGTTTCATTCAGTTTCATTCCAATTCATTTTATGGTGTCCGAACTTAAGTACTGTCGCAACTTGGATGATTTTACCCTTCTCCTCACAGGATTCGATGCCAAGTGAAAAAAGTCGAACCTCAATCGAAGCAACGGTGGCGATTATGGCGAAATCGGCAAGAGTGACGTGCTTGCCGGCACAGTACCCGCCGGACGTGTGGATGAATCCGTCCAGCCAGCCCAGGGCCTCTTCCAGTTTCTTCTTCTTCTCGGGATCCAGAGTGACATCCTTCCCCCTCACCGGGGACTGAAAACACAAAAACCAGATGGAAAATCACTTGCAGAAATCTCTCCTTTAAGTTTCTTCAAATCAAGCTCCCTTTCGTTTCGGAGTACAGAATGGGGAAGAAAATAAAAGGTCCCATCAATCGCATTAAGACATGACTACATGAAGGTGAGAATTGACAACATACACGCCCATATATCGACAGGACTCCTGGGACGAGATCAGATTTCGCACTCACTTTTTTTCACAAGTTTTTAGCATCTCTACACCACGTTTAAAAATTGATCCTTTGGCCTATAAGCCGTTTTTATTATTATAGCCAACATAATAATCCTGTAATCAAGTGGAACCGAGGAATGCGAAATGAAACAAGCAACATTTTTTGATAATCTATATAAAAACGATGTATCCATCTATGAAAAATCTATTCATCATATAGAGAGAAAGTACCGCTAAAAATTTAGTCCACTTGCTCATTTAAAATGCCTTTTCCAAACACTATACCATACCTGTTCCAAATAACGAGCAAGACGGACTCTAGCGTTAACGTTCAGAAAACAACATCCATTTATCTATAGTGAAAATTTTAGATGTTGCTCGATAGTTTCCCGCGACCTATTTAATGATGCAGCCACTATTTTATTAATGGGAGTGCTTACGATGTATTCGCCGAATCGAAGGTAGAGGGTGCCCATGTCGAAGTAGAGCCTTTGCTCAACGATTGCCCGGGCTTTGGGGTCCTTCGGGTACAGACTGTCGTTCTTTCCATACTTGTTCGCCAGGTAGGTCATGATGGCACGGCTACATGGCACATCACATCGAAAATACCATTAAAACCCTCAACTCACGAAAACTGAATTATTTCTTTTTTATAGAAGCAGAAGGATTTTAAAACGTTTTCGTGCTGTTACATACGATAGACCAAAGGTTTCTCACAAATTTTTGGGTACGCCATTTCTCATTGAAATGACTGGAATGATTGATCAGATTCCAAAAATGGCAGAAAGGCTTTTGTTACGGATCTCTGGAAATTGCGAATTCCCATTTTCCACAGGTTTCCCGGCAGAAGCAGGACATATTCAGAAAATGCATAATTAAAAGCTATTACTCTCGAAATATTCAGCTGCTTATGCGATACTTAAAATGGACATATGTAGGAATGTGCATGGAAAGGAAAACAGTCTCGCCTTTCCCAAAGGTGGAACCCGTTGTCGTCCATGGTAGGGATCGTATGCTGGGGATTCATCTGTGAAAAGAGAATTTATTTTGAAGGACGTGTGAACCGCCCCGATTTCGGAGTATTATCTACTAAATCATGTCAGCAGTCAATGTGTTGGATAGATTCATTTCCTTTCCCTTACGTTTCAGGTGGGATTCTAGAGTTTTCTAACCATTTTTTTTTTTGGTTGAGGTGTGAACGGAACACATTAAAAAAGGGTCTATGGCGGTAAAATTGCTTACGGCAATATATTCAGGTGTCATGTGCTCCCCATTGAGAAGGTTGGTGAGCTTGCAGTTGAGCTCCACATCCAATGCCTTGGCCGTGAGCAGGACACTCCTGCACGGAGCACTTAGCGGCATATAATAGTAGTCGATTTTCATCTTGGATTTCTGTACCTGCGGAAAAACAAACCAATATTTCAGTGAAGGTCGTTCCCATTTGTTTTAAGGAGTAGCAGGCAAGTTTTATGACACGGCGGTAATAGGGGGGGGGGGGGGGGGGGGGGCGAGCCAAATATGCCAATGCCCTGCCGCGGTATGTGGCTTGTCACGACGTGCATAGGAACGTAGCCTAGAAATTCTGAAAATTTCATACTGCAACTTTTACCTTTGAAACTTTCGAAGGGCTCCTCATTTAGCTTCATATTTCCCTTGCTAGGAAATTTATTACGTAAAACTACTCCTGAAGAATACTACTCAAGAGTAAGTGACAAGAGCAGAAAGAAGGAAAAAAAAGTCAGATAGATAGATGTCCTAGATCCCAACGGAAGCAAAAGAGTATAGAAAATGTGGGACCTCACAGTTAAGAGATATGCAACACTTCAAACTTCGTAGCAGAAGACGAATGCACGGATGGAATGGACGAGCGTACCTCCGACAGCGATGTTGGTAAGGACGGGACTGCGGGAGCAGCGAAGCGTTCATCCCGTCTTATACCCAAGGGCTTCACACGGCTCGTACCACGCTGGAATGGAAGGTTCTGGAAAGTCGACTTCCATTGTGCATGGCCCCTCCAGATAAGGTCTTCGCCACTCCATTATAGCAGCGATGACTTGACGTTTTTCTTCGTCCGGAAGTAATGACCATGGTGTCGTCGACAAGTTTCTACTTGTTTTGTGGGGCCAGAAGTGGCCGGAAGCTGGGAATTTCTCTTTCGCCTCTTTTCTGTCTTTATATTACGGTTCTCAAATTGCATGAATATGTCTGGTAGAGGGAGCGGTGCATGATATAGAACTTATTCCATTCATAAATTACTCGCATACAGTGGCGTAACTAGGTAATTTGCCGCCCGGGGCGAGTGACTGTTACTGCCGCCCCCATACTCCAGGTNGACTGTTACTGCCGCCCCATACTCCAGCTCCCCCCCCCCCCCCCCCCCCCCCCCCCCCCCCCCCCCCCCAAATAATTGTTATTTTCACATGCGCACGCGTTTTACTGGAGAATGAGATTTATTAAATATTTATATTATTCAGGAATGATTCTCAGCACAAATAATGATATCAAAATCAATTCTTACAAACAAACGACTGCAATAAAAATTCAGCCCTTCTTGATTTACTGGCTGCAAAATCTTTAACTTCGCTGAAATCAATGGAAGACGCAACTTGATGTTCGATTTACGGGATAGCAAGATTAGTAAGTCTTTCTTGAGACATTGTAGATCGCAGGTACGAATTAATCAGCTTCATTTTGCTGAAAGATGACGTTTGCCGCCCTCAGTTCGGAGGGCGGCAAAGGGGGAAAAAATCGCAAAATCGACAAAATAGGCATTTTGCCAGTGGGCGGCAAAATGGGCAAAATGAAAAAAAATTTTTCCGAAATTTTGCTTCTTTGAAATAAATTTTTTTTTGAAAGGTTATTTTGCCGCCCTCTGGACTGTGGCGCCCCCCCCCCCTAGTTACGCCACTGCTTGCATACGCTTGAGTTGTCTACCTTAACCTTTATATTCAGGAGACACTTTTCTACGGGTAGAGAGGAGGAGAACGTTGCAACTGCACTGGAACGAATCGAAAGCATTGTCATGGTACATGGTGTTATTGTTCCTGCGTTTTTGTTCCCTGTCGCTACGTAACGGTGCAGTGCCATAACAAGGGGTGTGGGAACGGTGCCCCCGCACAGGGCGCCGAACTGAGGGAGGCGCCGATTGGCTGTCAGATTATTGCAAAATATAAATAAAACTTATAAAAATTGCAAATTATCCTGAATTTAACTAAATTAAACAGAAATTAATACGCAATGTATTGTTGGCGCTGTGGAAGCTGGAAAGATACAGAGGGGAGGGGGGGGGGGGGCGCTGGACTGATATTTCGCACAAGGCGCCAAGTATCCTCGGTACGGCGCTGTAACGGTGGATCAACGTGGCATCAATAGGCGCAATTGTGCCTATTCCCTTTCCTTAGCACCTTCACGTTATAAAATTCCACCATCTCCTATTCCTTTCCGTATGAATCAGGGGAACGAAATTGGGAATGTTTCTGCCTTTCAAAATACAGAATCTCTCCAGCTAATTTGAAGCTCCATCTCCCCGGTGTTGGGAAGAACACAGAATCATGTTCCACTAACCCCACCAAAAATAAAGATTTGGACTTGTGGAGCGAGATGTACTACTTCCCTGCGAAAAGCGAAATTAGCTGTCTCCAGTCTCCCGGGTTTAGTGATAATTGAAGATTCTACTCAACGTTTAATAAACCTGAAAATGCGTAGTTTGTGTATATGAAGCCAGAAGGAGCTTAACCCTTTAATGCATGATTTTTTATTTTTCGGCGAAAAACTCTAGTAGGTATTACTTAGGCTCTGGAACACGGAAAAAGTGGGGGGAAAAATTATTTACTAAACTTTATATGTAGTAGGCCAAGAAATGCTATTGCTGCACATTTGCTGCAAACAACATTTTTAGCTTTCTAATCCAGGCTGCATGGAGGCTCAGTCGGTCAGTCAACATTCGTAAATACCTCAACGCAGAGGAAAATGGAACAATACGGGTGAACCTGGACCCTGGATTAGCGTAAAGCTGAAATCCTACTGGTCGAAAATTGCACCCCAAAAAATTCAGTCTCAATTTTCGAGCTCATATTTTTCACATTCAGACTTACTACGCCCGCTTCTTGGGAGGGCACGGCGGTCTAGTTTAAGTGCTGGTACCACAATCCGCTAGACGAAAGTGCCGCAGGTTCCATCCCCGGCACGGTCAACCTCCGACCTCACCCCCTTTGTCCTGACCTCCTCGGGTTCGCAGAGTACATCTCTCGACACTCATATAATAATAGTAATAAATTCAAAATACCCTTATACCAGGCCACCATTGACTTGAATTTTTCGGTGTCTGTTCATGATCGTGCGAGAGAGTGCGAAAGAGCTCGGTCTTATCGTAGACTTCTTAGGGCGTTGTAAAACATAGAGGCTGTCATTTCTTTCATTCTGATCCTCAGGTGTTAAGATAATCAAATTGGATGAATTGCTAGGACAATCTTTGAAATGTTGATTTTATTTTCCTTTGGTATCCAACCGTGAAAAAAAATTCAAGCGCTCAACCTCATCAAAAATCAATTATCAGCCATCTTGTGAACAATCTGGTTGAGTCCATAAAGCAAATATGGAGTTCATGAATAAATTTTATCACTGTGAAAAATCTACTCACCTCAGAAACAACGTAGCAGTCTTCAAGATGATCTTTGATTCACTCAGAAATTCTCCGAGCTACCCTTTAAGGAGAAACTGTCCCATAAAACCCCTGATCTGATGTGGCATCATCAGGTTCCGTTATGATGTTACACTCCCCCCCTCTCTATTTTATTTATTTATTTTTTGAAACAAGAAAAACAAGTACATTATTATCGTTATAAAGAAAATAAGGAAAGGTCAGTACAAACATTCGAACAAATTAAAATTGTGAGAAATTGCTTGTTAGAGTTATTGCACTACTTCAACTATTCTGAACACGTCGGATTTGGACTCGAAGAAGAGGATGGTGGCTTGGAGAGGGATTTAGAAGCCGAGCACGTGGACAAATATTGTGAAAAGAAAAAAAGGCTCTTGAGCTACATCCGGCTGTCAATTGCTGATAAGAGTTGCTGATAATGCGCGATAAGCCTATGCACGGCACAGGTGAGGTTCCATTCGGAGTTAGTTATTCAATTTGGAAAGCAAATAAAGGTGCTGGAGAGAGTTCAAGAAGAGCCACTAAAATCTTAATCGAATCGGTACGTCAAATTTCATACGAGGGTCGTTAAGGCGCATTGTGACTGAATTTGCTCGAAAGGGAATGAGTTGGAATTTAATTTCGGATCTTTAAAGGCATTGATAGCTTGTTAGAGTTTTCAAGCTCAATAAATATAACTCAATGGGGGCACCTGCTCAAGTTACGGCAGTCTCAACGGACGGAGTGACATTTTTCACTTGTCGAGTGAATGCTGAGTGAATTTAGAAAAGTTTTGGCTGTCCTTACCGAGGATAGCTTTTCAATCACAGTTCGAGTCGACTTCCACGATTGACTTCGCTACTTTCAAGACTTTTAGCTGCTAAGAAGAAAATATGTACCTGCTATGATTTTATTACTATTATCGTGACATTTTGACAACATACTCAAGAAAGGTGAGGTCTTAATTTTTCACTTGTCGAGTGAATGCTGAGTGAATTTAGGAAAAAAAAACGCAATTGTCTAAGATATGGGGTGAGTTTAAAAGAAAAGGAAACACGCAGCTTCAGCTATATTACATTTACTACTTAACATGTTCACTGTCGTTCATGGTAAAAGTTGATTTAGAGTTCAAGAAAGTTCATGTTAAATCTGCTACTATCTAGTTAACTCGATCTAGTCCAAGTATCAGTTGCTTTGTGAGGGGCAACAGATGGTCTTGTCCACGGTTCAATCACATCATTCCAGGTAACAGATACTGCAAATTAAAATAAATATGCCTCTAAAAGAAATCGCCTTAAAAACATCGCCTAGGGCCTTCAGAGACAGCCAAGGAATGTGCTTATGGATTCGACCGAAAATGAATGGAAATGTAGCTACTGACCAGGGCTCCAATTTGGCTGTAACCAAAGTGTAAATGGACCTGTTGACGTACAAGTGTTCCCAATAACAGACTCTCAATTTGGACTCTGACTCTTTGTTTTGAGGACCCAAAGAAGGAATGAACATTCTCTTAGTGTATTTTTTTTTAAATTAAAGCTTTCATTAAAGCAGCAACTTTGCCAGAATATCACTCTTGGTGTTGTGAAAGATAAGGAGGAAGGTAAAACCTGCGCTCCACAATTTTTGCGAACCAAGAACCCACCTTAATGAAACAAATTTAAACGGATTGTTTCAATCCAAGCCCAAGTATACGATGCTAATTTTCAGGTCTCTGTTTAGTCTACTTGCAAAGAAATGCCTTACACATGAATTTCGCAAAGATGCATGTACAGGGTACATTCGCTGAAGCTAAAGATCTTCCTGGAATGCTGACTTCTGTTTACTAAGTATATTGATAAGAAATCTTCATGTCCAGGGCTGGGGCTGGGGATTTTAGATGAGGCTGACGTAGTAAGGATTCGTCGGTATGCATGCTCTTATAACACTGGATGGAGACTTATGACAGGAAATGCATACATATCGTCCGTTCCTTGAGCTTCCCTTCTTGTTATGGGTTTTAAGCTCAGAGAGACAAAACGGCTACTGAGGAAAGACACCAGAGAAGAACTTCGAAGACTATACCAAGACGAGAGAGCACCAGCCCAGGTGCAGATCTACCATTCCACTGTCCCCTAAATAACTGGAATTATCTTCGCCGCATCATAACCATCCAATTATCAAGAAAGATATGAATCAAAGCGGTTACAGCAATAAGAGTTCTGGTTCAGTTCACTGTTCAGACCTTGATCATGGGTTTCTACTGATGGCTAAAGCAGTTTAGGCATCGGCAAGCGATGATCTACTATGAGTAATAAGTGTCTGCTATT
>CAJPEV010004896.1:0-18497 GCA_905338385.1 Darwinula stevensoni
CATGCATCCCTTCTTTCATTCCATGCGTCTTCGCTCTACAAAATCCCGTCCCCGGCTGTAACGCATTGAAGGAGCTCTCATTTTCCGAACGCGTTCGCGCTTGCTGCATGCGGTTCTCTCACATAGTCCCAAGACGTGTGTATCATAAATCTAGTCAATCACAGGGGAAACTTTACACGAAAATTTATTCAGTGATCAACTATGGTTGCCAATTCTCCTGGTTTCACTCGGAAGAAGGAAGAAAAAGGCAGTGAAGGAGCAAACCCACGCTGTGCTTGAGGCCTCCACCCCCTCTCCCCTTTAGCTTCAACCCCTCCTAACCTTTCACAATGAAGTTTTCGGGCCTCGAAAAGCTGGCAACCCAATAACGAGCTGTTACTCGTGAAACGTGCACGTCCTCCTAATTGAGGTCGACTTCCATAGCAGACATAGATTCATCATTCATGAGACACATTGTAGGAATTTGGAACACGAAGGAACGGACATAAATTGGGGGATGCTTACCGTCATCAGATACTCTAAATACTAGTCGTGCAAATTTCTGAAAGACAGACAAATAAGCAAACGTTTGTCACATTGACATGGATTCCGTCAGTCGGGACTCGAGGGCGAAGGGTAGACAAGGGAGAGAGGAATGAGGAAGGTCACGGAAACCGAAAATATACCGGGTGAGGGAAAAAAGCACGTTCTTCGACATTTCTTGGCGCCTCTGCAACAGCAGCAACCTAGCCAAGCCAACGAAATTTCATGCATTTCATTTCAAAATACATGGGCCTTTTCTCTTCAGAATCTGCTGAATAGGTCTCTGTCTTGCCTTTACGTCTGACGATTTCCAGATGGGATTTTTGCATCTCTAGATCATCATCTCGAGAAACAACGAATGGAATAGGCACGTTTGAAATTGAGAACCAGGCACGGAACGCACGAATGGGGATCGTCTCCTTCAGCTGAACGAGAAACCCCCCCTCCCAAAAAAAAAAAATCCATACAGGTAGCTTCCTCTTTGCGTTACTGATCCAAAACCATACCCAGTTCCATTCATATTTCAGATGCCTGACAAAATGCATATCGGCGGTAATACCTGAAAAATTGCAGGAGCGTGAAAGAAAAGAAAAATTGACATTAAAAAATGGCTCTGACGGCATCGAGGATTCAAAATTACCCGAATTCATTTGTTTGCCCTATGCTACGTCATCTTTGCGAATCAGTTGCTTGGAGAAAAGTTTCAGCTAACGTAGCGCGCGATGTGAAATCGGCAGGAATTATGAATCGATCGGATCCTATGTAGGTCAAGAACAAGGAAACGTTAATATTCGCATTCATTTCGTGCATTCACAAAGAACGAAGCTGAAATTCATCATGAAAGACACGAAAAGAACTTACGGAACCAGCCGATCCAGTGGCTCGCATTTGTGCGACAACGAGTCGAACCCGAGATGGTCGCACTATTTATCGGAAGCCATGGAAGAGCATTCAAGCAGTGCGCCTCATCGGCTTCTTTGTCGACTCGAATACGTTCTATACAAGCGAATTCGCGGAAACGTTGGCAGAGACTGATTATTTGGTTCCTCTGTCGCGAAATAAAAACATGCTATAGATGGTGCAAAGTGAACACTTGAAACCCATGGAAATAGCATCAGCGGTATCAAACAATTCATGTGGCCATTCCAATTCCTCTCTGTATTAAATGCCACTGGGAAATGATCATTTATAGGAATGACAGGACCGGACCAATACAAAAAAGCCGAAGACATCACTCAAAGGCCCTAGAGAACATCATTTATTTGAATTTTACGCGCGTACAAAGGGACAGAGCAAGAGAAATATGCATTTGGTTCCATTTTGTTTTGAACGCAACGTTGGAACATGAGCATCGAGACGATGCCAATGATGAAGAACTCGAGATCCAAGAATAGATAGATAAGGATTTTGTACCATAGCCAGACATCGACGACACTGAACGACCACAGAGTGAGCATCACCACATTTTCGATTGCCATGAGGACGTACATCAGTTTATAGGGTTTCATCATGTATGCCCAATCCCATCCCAATCCCATCCCATAGGCGGCACCGCTGTTGAAGTACTGAAAGACGTAGACGAAGGATGCAACGACCTTGAAGAGGAACGTTTGGGGTCGGAAACACAGACTTGTCTTCTCCTTCAAGATGGCCCAGAGCGCAACGATGCTCATATGGATGCCAACAACCACAAACACCCACCAGGAGAAGGCAGTTGCAAACAGGCCCAAAGCCAAGACCCTGGCAGCTAGAAGAAAGGCCCCAAAATCACGAGCAAGATGATGAAGATAGAAAAAATCAAAGAAATTGAATATCCTCGGGTTCTCTGAATTACACTTGAATTACATCACTTTCCCACTGCGCCAAGTTTCAACTTGGCGCAGAAGTACCTGTTGAATTGCTGAATATAAGAAAATCCTACTTTTGAAATATGTCCCCTCAAGGCGGATTATAGGAGGGAGGTATCTCAGGATTTATATTTCGCTCTGACAAATGGAAATATATAAAGAGATTTGAAGTTGGCAAAATAGAAATAATTGGAGTAATGATTTCAATGAAAATCTCAGTAACGTCCCCTCATGACATACAATATGTATATATCGAGAGCTTTAAATAAGTTTTCGCCTTTTCGAAAAACGTATTTATTGAAAACTGAAAAATTTGGTAAACAAGTGCTTTTCTTGATACCAGTATTAGTAAACGTTTTTAGTTGTGAGGCTCATCCCGAAGGGCTTTCTTCATAGAAAATTTTCTACCAAGGACATCTTCGCGGCAAGAAGCTTCAAAGTGAAGAAATAGATAACTGATATTTAGTAATCCTGCAGTTCTTGGGGTACTAATTTCAGGAAATTTTCAGGTACATCCCCAGAGGGAGCTTTTTTACCACAGGTATTTCCGAATATTTCCGCTCTCACGAAACAGAGTCAGAAACTGAAACTCAGGCACGAAGTACCTGTCCAGATGCATATTTGGTCAAGAACTTTCCTTTTGAGAAATTTCCTTTTGGGGCATACTTTTTGGAAAGACATTTCTCATGAAATTTATGAGCCAGATTCAGAAAACTAAAATTCCGTTAAGATTAGCCTTGAAAAGATTATTCCAAGGAAATTCCTGGTTTTTTTTTAGTTCCATTTCAACGCGGCAAAAAAAATTTATGCAGCACGTTTCTAAGACATGTCTTTAAAAAAAATCGAGTAGGTATTGATAGCTAAAATACAATACAGAAGGACCTTTCGGTACGACTATTTTGAAAAAGCTAAAGATCTCCATTTGTTAGTTTGCCAATGACGTCACATAACAGGCAGTAACTTGACAGAGCAATAAATATGCCTAGGATTCCCAGGAATTTTATCAGATTGGTCAAAACTCGTATATTTCAAATGGATCAATCATTATCCTTGATAATGAAGCGCCAAAGGCGCGACCACAGCGAGTTTGTTCGTCCGAAGGGTAAGCTTGCAAGTACAGTTTGAATTCGCCTCAAATAGTATTGAATCTTATTCGTGGCAATCCATCCAACCTCACGTCCATGATATCTTTCCAAACCTTTAGTTCTGGACATATCAGTAGATATTCTTGGTACCTCTTACACAAATGGAATTGTCTTGTAAATTATTAGTGGTATAGCATCCCAACTTCTTCCCTTCTACATGTGACCCGAATATCCCAGTGTAGACCAGGAAATCCAGCAACAACAGATCACCTTGGCGTTGTTTATATTATCTGAATCTTCTTTTTCGTCTGAAATGAGATATCCAATTATGGCCTTTATACAAATTAATATTCTAAATTAATCCGAGCCGATGATCCGTCGAAATGACGAATCCCAGAATTTCCATGGATTTTTCTAAATATAAAGTATTACTCAGAATATTTTTTGACCCAACTCAAATGGTACATTTTAAATTTTTAGCTGAATGGAATCTTTCGAACTTCAAGTCAAAATCTGTTCCTTTCCCCCCTTAGTTTAGGAGATACATATTATGAATCATCTTGGTAGAGGGATTGGACAGATGTACAAGCACGCATCTCCTGGAGTAAGAAACTACACAAGACTGCGAGAGGAGAGACGGATCGAGAGTCATGTAGACGTACATAGTCTGGGGAACTCGGCGGTTGTCCCACTTTTGAGGCGGGGCAACAACCCCCCTGCGAGTAACGGGTCAGGCTCTCGAATAAGTGTTTTGTTTTGTCCCCATCTCAATCACACAGGTATTGTCTTTTCCATACATTGTGTAGTAAGCTCACCAATCAGCCTCTATGACCTCCCCTCCATCCTATGAGATCCCCATCTCTATTGGTCTCTCCCGACCTTGGCTGTCAAAATAAACTTATTATATAAATAAGAGGAGTATACGCAGTCAATACAACCTCAAACCCGCTGCCGATCTGTTCGAGATAATCATTAATGCCAAATCACGTTAGAGTCGGCTACATTAGAAATCTTTTGCAATAGCCGGAAATTAAAGGAACCATAACGNCCTTGTATTCTGGAATTCTGTGCTTCTGACAAAATAATGTGGATAGCTGGTGCACAAGTGAGAAAGGGATAAGATGCGTGCAGTACTCCAATAGTTCAGATGAAACATCGGCTCAAGACTGAATATAGGTTTAGTCCAGTATCCCAATAGGAGAATAATGAGCGGAAAGATTTGAATCTTTATATCCTCAAATCAGAACTTCGTGCCAAATTCTTATCATTCTCTTCTGCAATCAAAATATCCTTATTTTTGGGGATTAGTCTGGAATCGAAAGGCAACTCCTTCGTTTGATCGATGACTCACAGCTCAAGTCAAACTGCAAGTCAGATCGTGCCTATTCACTTCATTTTCAAGATTTTAGCATTTTAAGGAAGTATATTGAAGCCTGGTCACATTTCTTTTACCCCCATGGATGTGAATGTTACCTGGCTCCCATAGAAAATGAGTGGAGCATGTTTTTAAAACACAATATATACATGGGAAGGGAAGAGTACAACATAAAGAGCTTACAGATGATACCGAGGTGCCAAAAGAAGAGAAGAATTTTATCCCCCAGGTCGAGTTCCAGGGTAGTAATGATGGACGAATCACGATCAATTTCATCTTTGTGCCTGACATCCTTTACGCAATATTTGATGGAGTGGCTGTAGTAGCTGTATGTTGCCGACGCCACACCGAGTAAGGATGTCACTATTGAAAGCCTCTGGGCGGCAACTACAGACCAAAAGGGAAAAAAAGTACTTTGACTCTACCATAAAGCCTGTAACAGTTTTAATAGGTAACCAGATTCTTGTTTGCCAAATCATATCAAGTGTAAGTGGTTTTCAATAAAAATTGAAATATTTCCTGCACTGATGAAATCAGCTCATCTTTGGCATGTGGCATGTGGCATGATATGAGGTATATCATGCCACAGCAGAATTTGTGGACGTCCTTCATCTCGGAGCTCATTTTAGAAATCCCATGGCACCACATTGAAGAAACTACATTAAAATCTGCCACTTCCTTGGGTGGGCCCCACCGAGAAATGATAATCAGCTCACATGTGAGGGGATTTCCGGCAAAGGTAGCCCCATCATGGACAATGATGTAAAACTGGAGGACCATCTGAGGGCCTGATTCCAAATATGCCTCCACCAGACGGAGACTAGAGGCCATTAGTGTCTGAGAATCAATGTTATCGTAGTTGTGACAGTCTCTCCACCGTGTTGTCTTGCATCCCGAGCACCAATACTGGCATACGTCTTGCAATGCATAGAAATACCTGTTAAAGATCAATATACAAATCCAATGTCTTTCGGTTAAGTGATCTTTTTCAAATGCATTCCAGGACATAGAGTTTTCATTTCTTCCTTCGTCTGGATCGTCCTTACAACCTAGAAGCTACCATCATCTACCATCATCGCATTGGGACCTGGCTTTTAGAAGGCCATTCCGAGGGGTTCAAGGAGACATGTTAATATATGTATTTATTTAGTCACAACCTGTTACCATATTACCAGGTAAATGTCCCAACACAGTAAAGGCCTATACCTGATAGAGCCATGTAAAATAATGATGGACCAATAAGGAAACACATGAGGTTAAGCACATGACAGGCTTGATATGATGACCAAGGACTACCTTCCTGAGAACTGACCTGGGAAGTGGAGCCATCATCAGAAGGTCAAACAGTATTCTGACGGGCCATTCCAGTGGAAAACGTGGTTTATATTGCATGTCGTGAAGGAACCTATGAAAGAGAACAACGAACCAATAATGCCCCCAAAGAGTCACTTAACATCATGCTCAGCCCAGCCCTAGGAGTTGTCTTACGTCAGGCACCTCATTTCTGGGGGGTGGGGCATTTGCCAAAAAATGAGGAAAAGTGCTGCTTAAGCGCAGGTTGACCTAAGGCCACTTTGGAAAAATACCAGGGGTTTCCTGCCCTGGATGATGGACTCACTGAAACATGTCAACGGCAAAGACGAAGAGCCAGGCGAACATGACGATCCCAATCGTCATGCCGAAGAAGAAATATTCCTCGTCGACGCAGTATCGGTACGCGGCCCATATGTCGCTCCCGACGTCGCCAAGATACAGGACGATGGCGAGGACAAGTAGGAAGGCTTCCCAGATGCTCTTGCCCAAGTACCTCTCTGGATTCCTCCGCCTCTGCGCCCGCCTCCGTCTCAACTGGCGCAATGGATTCTCCATCCTCGCCTTCATCGGACCAAAAATTCAGTGTTGAGAGGGAGACGGTACGGTCGTAAAACCGGCCAGGTTTCTTAATCCTTTTTTCCGCGAAAATTTCCGGAGATTGTTCCCCACACTCTCGAGATCCTTTTGTAATTTTCTCGTCAACCGTTTTGCGGTAAACGATGAAAGGTAAAAAGTCATGCGAAACTAAATAGAGAAATTTTCAGGACCATTCTAAAACTGAGATTTTTTCCAGCCTTACAGATCCATTCCGTAGCGGTAAACTCAGGGCATTGCCAGAAATACTTTGCACCTCGATACAAGAAAAAAAGGGTTAAGTGAGAAGCAGAAATTCAACGGAAGTCAGCCTTCCAGACCTCAGAAAATTTATGAGAAAATTCTGATCCGAGCGACAGGTAGCTTTGAAGGAAAACCTACCGGAAACAACGTGAAGGACGAGAAGCCGAGACAGTCGGGCATTTCACTGAAGAAGAGGCTAGATTGAGATACAGATAATTCTTTCCATCCTACCGATTATTTTACGCCACCGAACCGCGGGTTTCAATTATGCTCCGGTGACTGTGTTGAGAGGGTACGAGGGCATGCCCAATTTCGTTCTTCCAGATGCTATCAGGGAGACATAAAAGACAAAATGTTGTAACGGGAATGGTATGACGAAAGCGAGGGGTGATATAACTTAATGCATCGCCGGTTCACGGCACACTCTTCTCGTCCGAACGCCGATTGACGGAAGTCTGCTATGCACTAGCGCTAATTGCACACACAAAATCAGATAGAAAATCCAGATTTCCGGTGAATGCTCGGGGAAGGGCATCGTGGAGCGAACTCCACGCCCACCGCCCTTCAAGTCCTAACTCGATGCATCGGGCATACAAGGGGAAGAGTCCTCTCCCTCCCCCTCGCCTCCCTCCAAAATTGCTAGGAGGCAGGCATTAGTATTTTCTCCGGCAAACGCGATACAAAAGGCATCTGCCATGCGCAGGCTAACGTGAAAGGGATATTAACCCAGGCCCCAACTCGACGATCACTCTGGGGACACCGTTCCTCGTAACGTTATCGGTCGAGCAACCCATCCACCTGCTCGGCCGGTGGAAGAGCATCGACGAGGCTGGCAACAACCAGCAAAGGCATCGAACACATCTCCTACTTTCGTATGAGGGGAAACGCTAATATCTCTCGATTCAGAAGCGACGAGCGATGAACGAAAGTAATAGCGAGCTAACCTTGCTCGAAGTCGGAGCATTCTCGTATGATGACTCACCAAAGCAGTCACGTCGGCAGCTCGTAGTGGCGACAGCGCGAGTAAGAAGAGAGGAGAGAAGGGGTAAGAGAGTGGGTCCTCCACCTTGCCCCGCACGGAGACCAATGAGAAGAGGCCCAAATCGCGTCAGCCTAGACGCCGATTGCATCATCGCGTCTCCTGGAATCAAGTGAGTCAATTTTACGATCTCTTTTTTTTTTTTCTTTCTGATCAACGGGGATCAGCTCATGCAATTCACCCGGAAATGTGCCCCCAAGGGATGTCGCACCTTTTAGCACCTCAGTTCCATCAGATAATTATTTCCCTCGAGGTTCTCTTTCCTGTTGGATTTTTGGATTTTGGTTCGCTGCATCCTTCCATCGTTGCTCGTGGCGGAGCGAAATCGCACGCTGGGATTAGAGTGCTGATCGTGTTATAGAGAGGAAATGTCATACCTGTACTGGGAGATTCAGTACCATCAACAACTCGGCACCGTCTTTCATTGCGTAATATAGACATAGAGGCAATTTTCCGGAGCAGGGAATTTGAAGCTAATAATTCAGTAGAAGCGATAAAGGTAGGAAATGTTCAATTTCCCGGCTTGAATTTGGTAAGCTTCGGGGAAAGAAGGGCAACTATACCACGCTGGACTAAATAAATACAATATTTACTCATTCAATATCTTACAAAGAGAGGATTCTCTTTCCCCTTCCAAGATTTTTTTTTCTCTCGCGCCGTTTCTCCAAGCTGAGCCTAGCCCACTGGTCTTATTGCCGAAGCATTCGGTTCATTCGATCAGCTGTATTTAACGCGAAGAGGCATAGGGGGGGGGGGGGTGGAAAATCCTGGAAATCATGGAACTCCTCTTCGAGGAGCTCATCGTTTTTTAACAGATACATAACGTACATAAAACAGGAAAAAATAACAGATAAACGTATACCGCAGGCCATAATGGACTCTGAGCTCCAAATCTTGTCTGAATAAGAATGTTTCATCAGACGAGCCATTTTCGAGAGGCGTGAGAGAGAAGAAACGTAGTCTGACCTCCCCGGAAGGGCGAGGAAGGGCGAGGAAGGGCCTGTTTGGAAGTGCATCAGGCTAAAAATGAAGGCATGCAGCTACGACATTTCATACCACCGGTTAGGGTCGAATCTGGATTACAAATCTTGTCAGAAAGTGATTCTTCGCGAACCGTGCCGTTGTCGAGATGTGGAGGGGGAGGAGGAGGGTGTCTCATGGAGAGGGTGCGGTAGAGGCAGGATCTTATTGGTACAATTATCTCAATTAAATGGGATAAAATCGCAAAAAAAATATTATACCACTGGCTAGAGCAGACGAGCAGACTCTGGACTACAAATCTTGTTCGTGCAGAATTTTTCGTACACAGAACCGTTTTGGAGATAATGGAGGGAGAAGCGAGGCAGCCCTCGACGGTCCGTTGTAGAGTATTGGAACACATGACATTATTTCTCGAACTCAACCGCTCACAGTCCACAGCGAACCAGTGCGCAGATGCACAGAATCCACTGGGTGAGCACATGGCCTCGGTGCTTCGCCGCCAACCCCCCATCACCATAGCGATTCATTGCACAGAATTGCATCAGATTTCAAGAACGGATGGTTGGGTGAGCCGTCTTTCCGCGAGGCGCGAGACCGTCCCACGAACGCAGCCACTGTGGTACCGGATTGCCACTGTGAATTCATTCCTTCCTCGGTGAAGACTCCTTAGCTCGTGCTCTTCTATTGACGCGTGGTATGTGCTCCATTCTTTCGAGTCGTGCATCTGCTTTTCTTCCAGTGGCCATTTTAGGGAGCCGTGTCTTTCTCCCCTCGAGAAAATCCTCGCAGCGCATGTAAAATGTAAAGATTTGAATCTGAATCGACCCGGAATCGAAACGTGTCAAAATGAGACTCGACACGACGTGGTACGGCTACAATTAGAAGAAGAAAAAATTGGCCTCCTTCCAACGAGATAACCAAATGACATGGGTTCATGGGTTCAGCATTACATTGTGATCTCTAGCCAACTGAGAGCGATGTCAAGGACTTCCTTTAACCCCCCGGAATTTTTTCTTTCATCTTTAATTTCTACATTTCAGAACGTTCCTACACCCTTGCCATAATGATTGAGCTTGCGTTTCTTGGGTTCGGTGGGTGGCGGCCTTTTTTTTACATCGCAGGTTGCCTATCGTCGGTCACTTGCATTTCACGAGGAAACTCAAATATGAAAATGGAATGCAGGGTTCTACTCGTCCCACATTAGCGACACTTCTTGTCTCGTTTTTTTTTATAACTTAGGCTTTTCATTTCGAGATGGCGAGAAACTAGGAGAGAGGAATCCCTCGTTGATTTTCAAGCTACCTAAATTGTCAGAAGTAACTCGCACCCGATGGAAGTAACTCTGGACACAATGATCGCCTCATAGCACCTGTTCAGGTGATCTAATACATGTCTATTATTATATTACCATATTTCCTATATTATAAAATATAATTGAACATTTTCCTGCGAATTAGGAGAGATATCCGTCAGATATCCTCATTCCAAGAATAGGACTTTTTTCGGTTTTCAGAGGGCAATTCCTGTCATGCTTGATAGGACTGGCAAGCAACTAGAACCGGTGAGCCACAGAAGGAAAAAAAAAGCATATAAAAGGCTTAAAGATGGCCACATCTTTTTAAGAATCCGAGATGGTTCCGTCCTTGTGCAATATCCTGAAAAGCGATGCCGGAAGGAAAAGTTCCTGTAAGGTCCTGATCGTGATGGCGGCACCACGAGAATAGGAGGGAGCTCGTCAGAAAACCTCCCTCTTCCCGTGTTTATCTCAACGTCATCTGTCCACTCTCCTACTTCTAGTTTACTTCATTCCTTCAACTTCCACTTTATTTTTCTGTTAATAGGATCGTTTTTGGAACGAAAGGGATTGGAACGCTTGGCTCATTCTGGCCACTGACGAGGCTAGAGGAGGGTGAAGGGCCTCCCGTCTCGTGTTTGGCCTTCAAGATTCCTTTGAAGGCCGGGGTCACGTGACGTGACGTGGATTCCGACGGAATTTGATCTAGATATGGGTCATTCGATGGAAACGTCAACCGACACCACGAAACCGGAACTTCAGGGAACCCGGTATAGGAATGTGATAATGCATATATTCTGAAAGCTCATTAAAAATTAAAAAGCTCCACCATACTAGGTTCTACTGTTTGTGAAACTAAGGCTTGAATGTTGAAACGTCCTTAGTTAATGGTCCTTTAGGAATGCATGAACTCCTATTGGAGAAAGAGCGCTCTTCAGCTTGAAGACCCCTTTACCTCCCCTATACGAAGTTTCTTCATTCGAGCCATGCAATTATATTCAAAAATTTCAAGATTTTATTTCAAAAGTTAAACAACAGGTTGCCATGACCAATGTTCAATTGAGACCTCTCCACGTTACCACTTCGCTTAGAATCAAAATCATATGAAGTCAATAAGAGAATTCACATTTCAGCTGAACGCACGGGAGAGTCGACTGAGTGAACCACTCTCCTCTTCCATATTCGCATGTTTGCAGAAAATTTCTCAACTTCCCTTTCAGACTCCCATGCGCAACGGAAAGGCATCATCTGCCACCGACAGCCAATGGGAATGGAGCATTAAGGCCTCAACTTGAGCGTCATTCCGTGGTCTGTTTGGCCAGACTAGCGACCAGACTCATTTTTCTCATGTATTAAAGAATGCATGTCTGTCAATTTCGGGAAAAATTCTGTTCTGAAGATCTTTCGCTCACGTTAGCTCAATCTTAATATGGCTCACATAGCCAAAAAGGTTCCCGACCCCTGGTATAGTCCATCACTTATCTTGGGAGAAGAATCAGATTCAACGAATACTGTGGAGAAAGTAATTTTTCGTGAACCGTGTCTTTGTCGAGATGTAGGGAGGGGGGGGGGGGGGGGGGGGGATGGCGTCAGATGGATGGGAGCCGTTATGATCGAGGTATTATCCTAGGCGTACGTTTACCTCACTTATGTATCGTCAAGCAGTCAAAGAAATTATACCACTGGCTAGGGCAGACTCTGAACGACAAATCTTATTTAAACAGGATTTTTCGTAAACCGAACCGATTTCGAGATACAGGAGGTAGAAGCGAGGCAGCTCCCGACTGTCCGGTATAGAGTGAGGGAGCATGTGGGAATGTTTCCCTCAACTCTAGAGCTGGCCGTCCTCAGCCGATCAGCGCGCGGCTGAACGGAATCCACTGGGAGAGCGTAACGAGTCAACAGAAAAGTTCTCCCCTTTACCGTCTCGTCATACCAGGCGACTTCCTTGTGTGGCTTCTAGAATCTTCCAAGGGACCGCCCCTATCTTTAGAGCCCGCCCAGTATGACGCCGCGGTATCATACCGCGGTAAACAAAAAAGCTCTTCTCGCAGGCAACTCTATTAGGGGCAGTACCAATAATAGTCCAGTCCATTTCACATGCAACCATATTGTATAGCAGTGTAAACCGTCCGCCCTTGCTAATCATCCAGTGATTATTGTTCAGCATCCACTGTCCGTGTTCGCTGCTCATCTCTAATCTCCATATCAGTTCCTCAAAGTAAGTCAATTCTTGCAGTAATAAGATTTCAGACAAATAGTGCTCAACATGCTCTCAGCCAATAAACGAAGCTCCTTACATACTGCTAATAGGAGTAATTACGGTTATTCGTATAATTTCCATGTCCAACTTGAGGTCTCTTTGGTGAAAATGAAGGGAACCATGCGAACCATCTTTGAAGACAGTTTCATGACGAAGCTTGTTAATGTGGTGATTGCAGGCACAACATGTACTGCAAGAAGAATCATGAGCTTCCAGAAAATCCATGCCACTACCGACTTCTCCGAAATCTCGATTGTATGGTTCCGGCTGACATATTTGTGAAATGACCCTTACCTGGATCATTTTCCGACGGAATGCATGCCACGTCTCATGCCTCCGCCCGTCTCAGAGGGTCGTCGATGCCAAACACGCGAGAGACACGAGACGGTGGGGCTTCACCTTCATAAACTGTTTAGCTTTCCGCGAGAGGCGCGGTTGTTGAAGATTCGGCTGTTTATACTGACCCCAACCATAGAGTAGTAGAGAGCATAATTAGAGGCTTCCACTCCGCTCGAATCCCATTCATTGACAGGGTCGCAATATAGATGTCGCTGTCGACCCTCCACCTAGCGGGCGCACATCAACAACTCCATGGCCGAGCAGCGGACTCAACGAAACACACCCATGTTTCGTTGATGGATCCCTTTGGGTCGAATCCCCGAATGAGTCGATTCCTGATTCCGCTGCCACGAAGCACGCCTCAAGGAAGTGTTGTTGATAACGTGCCATCAGATGTCTCAGTAATATTTCAACCCTCCCCTACCCCTCGGAGTATCGCCTCTAGTTGCACTCTCTACGCTTATGCCCCGACACTCAGAGGAAAAAAAATTCTATATGACTGAACCTAAGAAGGAAAAAGAAAAAAGAGGAAGGCCAGGCGTGAAACAAGACCTCTCACTCCCCAGTCTTTAAATTATCCTCTTTCCTGCCTTTCCAGTCCCTGGCCCAACTCCCCTCTTCCTTCTGTGCTTTCCCTTGCAGCTGCTTCTTTACGACTTTCTTTTCCCCATTCGCTTCGTGACTTTACGGTCGCTCTGCTTTAGGCCGCTGTTCCCTCACCCTGACGGGGACGTTGCTTATTTCAGGACGGAGATCCGATCGATAGAGGGATCGAGATCCTGATAAATATAGGGGCGGAGGTCTCATCCCTTCCTCCAGCGGGATGAAAGGGGACTCTTTAAGAGTTATATGTGGGGGATGTTTTACACTTCCCTACAAAAAAGTCCGTATCGTAGGCGTGAACACCCCTGTGGGTATGGGTGGGGGTGCGCAAGACGTTCTGTGTCCGAGCGGCTGCTGCATAGAACATTGAGAGGGACGCTGGCTGAACTCGTGAATTCTCGAAAATGCTACACGATTAGCCTATGCCAGCCCCTAAGTTCTTGGAAATCTTCCACGGGTCGGTTAGTATAAATAATTTTCTTTCTACCTGTAGGAACAGGTTTTTAGGAAGGATTGCTGGTCGTGTGAAATGGAATTGTTGTCGATAAGATCGGGGGAAGGAAAAAAAAGAGTGAAAAGCAACGACTAACGGGCCAGGCGCTTGCCCCAGTATAGCCACCACCCTTTAACGCTTTTTTTTTTGTATCCTACTGCTTCGTGCTCCTCCTTTTATCATAAATGAGAGATGTGTCTCGGAAGCATTTAAACAGATGGAAAATATAAAAAAAAGACTTAAAAAACCATCTGAGAAGCAAAAATGTTGAGAAGTCTCTCCGCTATCCACAAATTCCACTCCTCTTCACTACTGCTTGCATTGCAGCTTTGGATTGGATAATCCCAGAATAAACTGTGCTTTCTTCTGTCATCGAAAATGTTTTAACAACCGCAATGAGACTATTTCAAGGAAGCCAAATATTCGCTGTTGAAAGATATACTGAGGTCACACTCTTGAGTAAACGAGCTTTGGGGAGGGAGAAAATCGGGAAGAAATTAATTGAAACCTTTTGTCCTCTCACAGAACTTCGCTGATCCCAGAATCGGGAAAGGCAACCGCTTCGTCGTCTCCAGCTTCATTGGATTCACCAGTCACGATTCGCCAATCAAACGAGAATGGGAAATTCTAAATCTACAAATGGAAAGAACGGCAGCGAATGGAGGGGCGAACTCTACTTCGACCCGGAAAGCGACAAAACCAGTGTAGGCGGCTACATCCTTTCGGATGCGGAGTTGAGAACGAGGCTCGAGGAACTCATCGACTGCGACGAGGAGATCCAGGATATTTGGGTTTACTCGCACCCGCTTTACGAATGGCAGCTGATGGAGGGCTTGATGTACCATGCATTCGTCGTCCTCGCGACGGATCAATGGTGGTGGTCCATCGAGAAGAACAACGAGGGGATAACCATCCAGCGAAGCAAGGACATCGAGTTCGTGAAAAAGAGATACAGGAGGGAGATGCGGGTGACGCCGATTGCGGAGCGACAACACGACTCGGGCAGGATGAAGATGAAGGATCTGGTCCATTGGCTGTACGAGAAAGATGAATTGCATAAGGGCTACAGGTTTGACGTTCGGAACTTGAACTGTCAAGGCTTTGCCAAAAGGGTGTTTGATCATTTTGCCCAAAAGAAATTCTGGAATTAGATCTAGACTTCTGAAGTGGATCTACTCCATGCTAGAGAAACAGGATTAAAATTTGATTTCAAGTAATCACAACACCAAAAAAGACACAGAAATGATCGATTTCGGAATGCAACAGATATGTGAAGCATTCGTATGCGCATATTTCGAGTTGCTGTTGGCTACATACTGATAATCATTCGCTTCGTGAAAGTATTGGTAATTTCTTGATCCTGATGTTGAGGCTTCATGCTCTCCTTTGTTTACATTCCACGCAGCTGATTAGGAGAGCGGCACCAGTTAACGAACAGGGAGCCAGTTAGCGAACGAGGATCATGAAATGCGACTTGTTACTCTTAGTTTCACACTCCATCCCCGGCATTAATTAATCATTCAATCCATTTTCTGCAGATGCTACAAGCTCGAGCGTGCAATTCGAGAAACAAAAGGCCAAATCGCATTTCATGACCCTCGTTCGCTAACTGGCTCCCTGTTCGCTAACCGGTGCCCCCCCCCCCCCCCCCTTCGTCACAAGTTCATGAGCCTCTTTGATTTTCTATATCCAGCTACAAATATCAAATTGTATTTCGACTTAATGATTGGAATCATTGACACTGAATAAAGTCATTTGGATGGGAACTGCTTGCCTTGCCGTTATAATCCGAACCGTGCAACCACTCCGTGATTGCGAGGCAACCCCTCAGTGGTTGCGAGGCAACCCCTCAGTGGTTGCGAGGCAACCCCTCGGAAGTCGGGAGACTCGTCCATGGAAACGAGCTGGTTCGTGGAAGTTGGTGGCTTCTATGGCTCTAGGCCCTTTCGCCCCGTGTAACAGCGCCGTTGAACCAGCTGAAGCTGCTTGAAAGAAACCATGGAGGAAGGATTCGGATGTCAGTGGAGCAAAGGCAAGCGATATTGAGGACTTCTATGGGAGCGGTTACTTCTCGGTATCTACCAGGAAAAGAGATCCTCGTTTCCATTTTTATCCATTGTAACAAGAGCAACTCCATCCCTATATAAGGTGGGCTCGATTTTATCGACATGTTGACAAATTCCTTCTGTGGAGGGAAGATCAATGAGTCCTCGCGAAAATATTGTCTCCGTTAAATTTGTCGAAGTACGAAAGTCGGGCCAGGTCTCGGGGACCACCGTGATTCCATGGAAGGATTTCTTGTTCCTTCAAATCGGTTTCCATGCAACGGGCACATCGGTAGTTTCGACCTTAAAATTTTTTATGAACAAGGCTAAAAGGAAGTTTTTTTGCAATTTCTTTTTTTTTTTGCTTGCAGGGCACAGATCTTACGACCCGACGCGAGAAAAGAATTACCCGTCGGCATGCTCCGCAACCTGCAATTTCCCGTGATAAAGGTCGAAGCATCTTGCTGTTATGAACTGATTGGGAAGGAGTTTACGCCAAAATATTACGCCAAAAGCACATAAACATCACCTTCGCACCACCGAGACACCCGCAACTCTCATCGCTTCGCGCCATTTGAAACAAGAACTTAATCAGACTTAGTCAGACCTTAATATTTGATTGTGCACCATCTCGCATTTATTTGAATCCGCGCACCCTGAAGGTACACGTTTTTCGATTGATTTTTAAATTTTATCCGCGATTGGCTTCATACCACACCCCAAACAACCACTAATCCCAACCAGAAAAAAGCCTAAAAAGCAAAAACGAACCTACAATGACGCGTGTCACCTCTCGTCCTTCCATCCTTCGACCTCCCGCCATCACTGAACTTCTCCAGGCATTCTGCCGTCAGAGGATGATCGGTGTGACTCCATCGCCCACCGACAGATGGTAGATGTGTTCCGAGGATCGCCCGCTTGCTCGAGGGACCCACCATGTCTCTGATGCGAGCAGTGTCATTGTGATATGTGACCTTCTGATCCCTCGGCAAGATGGCCATTATCATTTTTAAAGAGAAGCCAACAATGCCAGGAAGGAATCTAGATATTTTGATACTTTGTGAACTTGAACTTGGACCTGCACTTATTGGAATTTTAACCTCTTCTTTTGGAATGAAATAATTCTAAAGATGCTTGAAAATCTTAGAAAACATGGCTAAGGAGAAACTTTCTGCAACTTCTTCGAGTCCTCAACTTGCATGTCGATGTCGATGATGCAACCGGGCAGAAAATGGCATTATTCAAAGAACGAACATAAATGAACCTGCTCCTGCGACAACCCTGCTTACTTCCTTTGCGTTATGGTGGCGTACTAGCTCTTGCGTTGTCGCTCCGATAGTTCCCGGAAATGGACAAGGTGAAACTGGCCAGAGTGAGTTATTTCATTCCGTTCTTGTTTTATTCCGCGGGGATGCGATTGAGATTAGTACATCTTTTAATAAGGGAGGTTAAGTTGTAGTGTTGAGTTCTTGCTCTGGTTCTGGCATATATTCGATAGAGCCTCGCAATCGGCTTGGTCCGTATCATTCCAGACGGATTTCTGCCGCATTGATATTGGTTCAAGGAAGTACTGATTTTGTTAGTGGGGTTTATGTGTTGGAGTCCACCAACGTAAGGATAACTATTGTGCGGGTCACGTTCATTCCTTCCATGCACACAAGCATCGCGCGATCGAAGATGGTTAGGGGTAGGCCTAGGCAAGTAATTGATGGGAATGTACTTGATGGAAACTTTCAAAATGTATTTTATCTATCAGCCAGCAATCAACAACAGTCTACCAAATGGTGTTGACTCATAACTTGAAGTGGTACCTTGGTAGTCTTTTGCCGTATTGATAGGCCTATGCCACCCACCATGAAGTCCCCTTTTCATTGAAGCATTAAATTAGTACAACAGTAACTTTGCCTGGCTTTGCTTCATCATAGGCCTGTTCCGCTGAGAGTCACCCGGCGCGGACAGTCAACCATCCCCAGTGCGGAGAGTAGCCCAGTCGACTCTCCGCACTCTGGGCAACCTTCCGCAAACAGAGAATGAGGGGAGTTAACCGAAAACATGATCGCTCCCTCTAGTCGAGGCTACTGACTAGTAGTCGATGAAATTACCTATTTTCCCAGTTTCCAGTTTTTAGTTTTACTTTACCAGTTTTCGCTCAGCAATATGCTCCTGTACAATTATATGCATTGCTCCACACCAGCCTTCCTGAACACTGAATGGGTGTCATCAATTAAGAACATTCCATATCACACTCTCTTTGGGCCACACCCCAGATGGTGACTTGGCAATCCACTTTCTGATCTTCCTTCTGATGTGTATGACCAAGGGGCTACAGAAAACACCAGAAGTGGGGACTCTCAAGAGCCTGACTCGCCAGATATCCTTCCTAGTACATCAGCAGCAAATGAGGATGCCAACAGTACTTGCAAACTTGGACTCTAGGCAGAGAATGAGAGGCAAGGTCAT
>CAJPEV010004897.1:0-18494 GCA_905338385.1 Darwinula stevensoni
TTCATTCGGGGAAGGAAGAAGGAGATGGGGGAGTAGAGGGGGGGAGGGGGGTAGGGGGGGGAAGGGGGGTAGGGAGGAGGGGAAACGGAGTGAGAGTTAACGCAAACATGTCGAAGTTGAGGCTGATTTCAAAACGAGAGTCGGTAGCAGTTCAGTTTTAGTAACAGTTTGGATTCGGGTCCGACCGAAGTTCCTCTCGTGTGACTACTATCGCGACAAAATCCCGATCGGAACCGAAACCGAAACGAGATCGGAGCCGAGTCGCGATCGAGAGGCGACCGGAATATTTGTCGTTTTGTCGTTTTCGAATTGGAGTCGGCCCGAAAGCGGAAGTCGTCGGAATCGAGCCGAGACGAGACGCTTTCGTTTCGCTCGCACGTGACTGCACATGCGATGAGCCGTGAGTTCGCGGTCCCTCCGTTGCGAAAAGCGCGCCTGTTGCTAAGGTCTCGAGGTCTCTTCCGCGCTTCCGCTTTTACGGCGAGAGGAGAGACGCCTTCCGATCGAACCGTCGGCAAGGTGAGGCGCTGCCTCCCGTGAATGTCGACCTGTCGTGATCGTCGACTCGACGAGAATATCGACCCTGTCGTGGACGTCGGGAGAAGTGCCACGACCCGTCGAGGCAGGATCGAATGACGAACGACGGTCGTGGAATCCTGCACAGACCTTTTCGGAAGGCATTCGAGGACCGAAGCGACGCAAAGTTGGCCGACACGGCATTCATTGGATGGACTCGACAACGCTCGCGAAGAGAAATGGCGACGCGTCCTCCAGGAACCGAAACGGAAAATACGATCACCAGTTTCTCGCTTCCCTGGAAGCCGTTTTTGCAACGAGGTTCGTCCGTCACGCGTTCGAGCCTCGTGGAATCCAGAATTTCTTTTGAAAGAATCCCTTTACACGGGTATGGCTCCACAGACCTTAACGTTTGCTTTCCACGAAATCCCCCCCACCCGATGTGGAAATGCAGCGATGAACCGAACACGCCGGAGATCTTTTCAAACATTCGTAAAGTTTTCTCATGGCCGTTCCAACACTCGATCGTAGTAAAAGCACACGACTTAGCGATCGCTGCAGTGCCTTCCCCCATTTGTACCCGTGGACCTTCGTGACATCTCTCTGCTTCCTATCGAATGGGTCGGTAGACATTCCAAACGCTGAAAACGGAGGAAACAGAGAGTGACGGAATCCACGATGCGACGTCACGAGAGGGATCTTCCAGGATCCGTGCACCCTGCCTCCCCTGCATCGTTCTCGTTCCGACCTCCGATGCCAAAACCGCCAACGCGTTCCGTCCACTTTCCAGCGGAAGAAGGAAACGTGCCGACGTCGGGCGCGAGGAATCCAGGGCGCGTGCGCGGCCCCCGCTTCCTCCCCTCTCCCGACGTCCCAACCTCCCTCGCCGGGACCACACGTCGCAGTCCCTCGCCGGTGCGTCCGCGTCGTGACCTCCAGTCGTGAACCCCCGGGATGACGGATCGAGAGCAGACGGAGGAGGAGATCCCCTCCATGGGTGCGGGGGAACCCCCTCCGCCCCCTCCGCCGATCTCCGACCGTCGATTCCAGGTGAATCGGGTCTATTCCCGCATCTCGGAGCGAGCCTCCGATCCCGGCGACGGGAGCCCGACCGGTCAGTTCTCCTCGCATTTTCGGGTCGTTCGCGCCGCGATGCGCGCTCGTGCGTCGCGCGAGAGAAAAAAAGTCAACGTCGGGGGAAATTTTCTCCGCGTACGAATCTTTCCATCGTGCGTACGTCGCCGTCTGTGAGAAATTCCCGTAAAATCTCGTGCCTTCGACGAGCACGCGAACGGCGGAAGAAATTGCCAACCGGTTCGGTGTGGACGATAGGACGTGAAATTGCAAAATCGGGCCCGATGGCTTCCGCACTCTGACCTGCGATCGCAATATTTTATCATCCCCCGAAGCAGGCGTCGGCACTCGGTTGGCTTTTGCTCGTCGAGAGAAGAAAAGCGTCGCTTTGGCAATCGAGCGAATCGCGCAAAGGTCACTGCCATCGGAGTCTCACGGCAGCAGTCGCGGTCGGAGTCGGACGCGACAGACACCAGAGCGGTCGAGGTCCTTCCGGCTAGACGTTCGGCGAGAGCGAAACCGGATTCCGTCGAGAAGGAACACCGACGGATTCCGGCCTCTCCGGAGGAGCAAGGCATCCACCGTCGCTCGGCATCCACCGTCGCTCGGCGGCCACGGTCGTCGCGGACGGAAACGCTGCGACGGCGAGCAGCGAGCGGACCTCGCGATGTCGCGAACAAGCGCATCGCTCGCGGCCCCGAGTCTGCGCCGCGTTCCATCGAGAGGCCCGAAGGCGAGACGAGACGAGAGGAAAACTCGGGAAGAAACGGAGACGAGACCGTCGAGCGCCGTCGCGAGCGAGCCGAAACGAGACGGAATCGGGTCCAGATGCCTTGGAGCCGGTCGAAACGTGCGGGGCTCGAAAACGAAAATCGTGGTCGTCTCCAGAAACGAAAAGTTCCACGATTTCGCCCGTTTCGAGAGCCTCGACGACGATATCGCTCGAAGAAACTCGGTCGTTAATTAATTAGTGACGACCGTGGTGTCGATCACGACCGCGTCGATTAAATGTTAAATTTAGTGATCTGCACGCAGGGAGGATTTACCCGGTCACGCAGAGGCACGGAATTCATTGCCGTCGGTCATGAGAACCCGACTTTGATTCGCTCGTTTCGTGCCCCGTCACGGACCGAATGGGAAGCGGGCAGCTTCGCCCTTCGTGTGCCCCCTCCCCCCCCCCCCCCCCTCGCCCCCCCTCGCAGTGCGCAAGGCCGTCCGCGATGGAGTTTCCTGGAGCCCTGCGAGCCTCGGAAATCGTGCGGCTGAATAAGTCCACCCGGATTCGGGATTTCCGTGGGAAAATAATTCTCGTTCCGGCCTCGGATTCGTCCTTGTAATCCCCCGCTGCGATATGCCGATCCGACGGAATTCCAATCGCTCCAGATTGCGACCGGATTTTTTTTTCGCGTCGGTAATTCCGGACGGAATCGATTTCTGTGCGTCCGTCCGCTTCGACCGAGAGGCAACTGCCGCTTTTTTTTTTTGCATTTTAAAAAATTACGGCCGAAAAAAATGATGAGCTCTTTCGAAGATCGGACAGACGACCGGTCTGCCTCGTCCTCGGTCTGCCTCGTCCTCGAACACGAAAGGCCTCTTTCCCTGCAATATTAAAGTAGAGAGAAAGAAATTTCCGAGGAAGATTGAAAAGCCGATGGATTCCGGATCGCATTCCGAACCGGCACGAAGCCGTTTGCCGTCTCCGTTCGCGCCGACTCGGGCAGACGCGAAGAAGATGGAGAATTTCGGGGTCTCCAAAACGACATCGCGAGCATCGTCGTCGTCGTCGGCATCGATCTCCCTCGCACGAGCGAGGAAGCGGACGCTCCGGGCCTCACGGCCCCGGCGATTCGTCCGCTCGGATCTCTCTCCGGCTTCGCATCGGGAATGCGGGTCGGACCCGAGAGAACGATTCCGAGGAGAGAATCGCGAGCGAGAATCTCGGGTGGTCGAGACGGCGATCCTCGAGCGTCGCACGATGCGGGGGTGGGATCCATCGCGTGCGTGTCTCTCGACGCTCGCGTCTATTCACAATACACTCTTAGAAAATTCCGAGCGTTTGGGGAGTAAAACGTGAGCACACCGTGAGTTTTTCGAATTTACTCTCTTATTACTCACCAGATGCTCCCTCGTCGCTCGTATTGCAGTGAACACCTTCAAGTTCTTCGCCGAGCCACTAGATGGAGATAAGGGTCTCGCTTTTCGCACGGTACACAAAAGTTCCCTTCCCTCTTCCCTGGAATCGTCCCGAGCAGGATTGTTTAGTACCTTACCGTATGTCTCGCCAAGTCTCATTATAGGAATCAATAAACACGAACACTTCATCATTTGATATCCACATATTCAAGACGTACTCATAGAGTCCATGCCATAAACAAGCTCATATTCCTATCGAGAACCCCCTTGGAACGCGGCTGATGTTCTAGAATGCATAGGGAGTGCTCGTGAACTTCGGTCCTTCATACCTCAATTAAGTTGAGATGATAAGGATTGATATCCCGGCCTACTGTAAGGAACCAATAAGAGGTGGTCCACCCTCTGACGTGTGATGTAATCAGTACAGTCTAAGGTAGGTCAGTGCATGTACGAGAGAGATAGCGACACACTGTATATAAGGAATTTTTCGCATTTGCACGACATCCCTATCACTTTCTGATGGAAGCGTTTTTACTCACGGAGGAGGAGAGCAATTTTACTCCTTCATGATAAGAGTGTAGAGCGACGCGAGATTCTCTCCTTGGACCTGGGAATCCCCACCGTACCAGAACGAAGGCCTCCTCGAATCACTGGGATTTTAATCTTTTTCTGCCGCTTCCGAGAGGCTCGGGATACCCAAATCTCCCTCCTCTCTATACATACCGGACGTGAGGTCCTTCCAAGTTCTCGAAGATTCCATCCAAAAATAGGTCTCGTTCCAGAGACACCGAGAAGAGCAAGCAAGAATCGGCACGACTCGAAAAAAAATCAGTCCGAACGGATCGAGCGAGTGCGAGTCGGAGATACTCGTAGCTGCCTCGACCGCTCTTTAGCCCTCACTCGATGCTCTCGAGACCTTCGGAAGATCTTATTACTTTCGCGGTACTCGCGATCGTAACCGAGGAAGCGGCGAGAAAATCGGCTCGATTCCGCGCCGACATTTTGCTTTCGTCGGCGATGAATCGTACGCGCTGGTGATTTCCCAGAGAGCTCCACGTACGACACGCGATGCCTCAAGTCCTTGCGCGAGATGACGATGGAGGCGTTCCCGCGGGAGACTCACTACCGCAACATGAAGAGCATCCAGGCCGGGTGCCAGAGGCCCACGCTGGACAACCTCCACGGCGCCGAGTACCAAGAGATTCCCATGGTAAGCTCCCACGCTCGCGGCGCGAACGGCGACGAGTGACCGAGTCGTTGTGGATGTTGCCCGTCAGCCGACGCCGAGGGAGATGCCAGACGACGTCGAGCAGGTGAAGGTGAAGGAGAAGGGACTCCACAAGATGGGGTGGATGGAAGGCGTCCTGGTGAGTCGCTTCCGAAAGACCTCCCTCCATCCGGGTTCCCGCTGATTCGAGGTTCCCTTTCCAGATGCCCTGCCTGCTGAACATCTGGGGGGTGATGCTCTTCCTCCGGCTCTCCTGGGTCGTCGGTCAGACCGGAATCGGTGAGTTTCCTTTCGATCTTCCCGCACCCTCCGTTCGAGGTCGTCGAGCGGTGCTCGTTTTGCCATCCCGTAGGAGAGGGGTTGGTGCTCATCTGCGCGTGCAACCTGGTCACCATCATCACCAGCATCTCCATGTCTGCGATCGCCACGAACGGCCAGATCAAAGGAGGTATTTCTCATCGGTTCCATTCGTTTTGCCTGCAGGCACCGAAACCTTAGCCGTGCTTGGGACGGTACATCGTGAATAGGACGTTGGCCATCACGTGAGTCTATTGGATGGGTTTACTTCGAACTTTCTAGGAGGCAAAAGCAATAAGTGTGAAGTTTGCGTGTAAGTACTATTCTTCCCACGATGAGCTTCTGCTTACATCAGTACAACTATCGATATCGAGTTTCGATTGGATTGAAAAAAGGCAGGGACGGTGTAAGTTCCCCACTGCTGATCCGGAAGTCGTAGCGAGGAAATGGGAAAAAAAAATTGATGAACGTGGAATTCTGAAGGAACGTTCGGGAGAGTCTGTGCCCTGCAGGAAGACCAGTTACGACCGACGTTCGCGGAATTTTTCTCGAAGAGGACTCTTTTTCGTCGCGACCGTAACACGGCGGCGTCTTCGTTAAACCGACTCGGAAAGCACAGAGGTACGACCCAAGGCTAAAGTAAATGGAGAACACATACTTTCACCGAAACGTCACACATCCTGGAATTGCCACCTGGAAAGAGAGGAACGAACTCCGTCTAAAGCAGGGGTCGGGAACCTATGGCTCATGAGTCAAATTTGGCTCACGAGCCGAAGAGTTTGGCTCATGACTCGTGGCTAAAAATCATGGTCGTTCCTCATTTTTCTCATGCATCAAAGAATGCACATGTCTGTTTCCAACCTCCAGAAAAATTGTTATTCTGAAAGTCTTTGGCTCACGAGCACTTAGCTCAATCTTAATATGGCTCACGTGACCAAAAAGGTTCCCGACCCCTGGTCTAAAGCCTCACGTGGTGACCCTCGCACGTCGTCCCTCGCAAGGCTCGGCGACGTCCACGAGAAGGCGTCGAGTGGGACAAACACGTGATTGCTCTATAGGGGGGATCTACTACATGATCTCGAGGTCGCTGGGAGCAGAGTTCGGTGGGGCCATCGGACTCATGTTCACGATCGCCAACGCCGTCGCGTGCGCCATGTACGTCATCGGGTTCTGCGACTCCCTCAAGGACCTGCTCAGACTGGAGTTCGACGACACGGTGATCTTCGACGGAGGGGACAACGACACGAGGATCGTCGGGTGTGCCACCGCCGTCGTCATCCTTGCCATCGCTGCCGTCGGCATGAAATGGGTCTCCAAGGTATCCCGACGAGGCGATGTGGAAACGCCGCTATTTTTCTAATCGTGTGTGGGTCTTTTTTATCTTTTTACCGTATCGACCGACTTTCGAGAAAGGGCGATTCTGCCGTATTCCTCAGCCGTGCAGGATAAATGTGACTGGTGGTGGCAGAACAAACAGATGCGGAAAAGGATGAAAAGGGTGAATGAGAGATACGAAACCCGAAAGAAACCGACGGCAATGCTATGTCGTTGTCGACAGAGAGCAAAATCCGGGAAATTACAGCGTGCAAGAGTGGACAAACTTTGTCTCATTAACTTGAATAGTTATTCAAAACCAGAGTATGGGCGTGCTCGGCACAGGTCTCATATGGATCCCTTGCCAGCTGAAGTCGACTCGTGAAAAATCGACTCGAGTCACGACGACGCGTTTTCATGAGTTTCCTTAACTGCTGCCTTCCCAGGCCACAGAGAAGCATGCCGAGTCCCAGGTCGACTCGACTCGACACGGTGCCGTGGGGTTGCCGACGCGTTTTTGACCCCGCTCGACAAAGGTCGTCTGGGTTCAGTCGCTGTTACGAACGTCCTTTGTGTCATACGAGTAAAAATATTAAAGATCGAATAAGAGTATTAGAGCCTCGGAGCTCCCGCGGGTCGTTATGATGACTGCGGTGCCGTATGGGCCATGCCCACGGGAGAAGTATTTCCCATTAACTCTCTATTGTGTTTTGGGGGTGTGTGAGGTGACATCCGGTCACGCCGTCCCGTCTGCCGCCCCTGGTCGTCCGTCCCGTGAGTCCCGTGAGTCCGTCCCCAGCAGCCGTGTGAGGCCTGTCTCCCGTTCCACGTTTTTGGTCGCGGTCGGACGTGTGCTCTCGTGTCTCGCCTTTTCGTCTCTCCTCGGCCGTCTCGCGCCGTGGTCGGTCGCTCGCTTTGTTCGTCTATCCCCGGCCGTCTCACGCCGTCTTCTGTGGCATCCCAACAGTGACGGTAACAGTCCTCCACGTCTTCAATCCATTATCTGTGATATTTATTTTCTTTCTTAATTTAACTTTAATTAAATACTCGTCGTCCTTGTCGTTTGAACACCGCTTTTATACTTGTCATCAGTCGTCTCCTTAGACGGCTTGTCCTGTTGGTGGAGCGAGGCCGGACCCTTCCTTTTACCTCTCGTACTAAATTATCTTTCCCTTGCTTTCGGCCTAAAGTTAACGTTAAAAGTCCACTTTTAAGGTGCTCCACACGACAATTGGATATTTCAGGTATGTTTCCACGAACGGTGGTTGTCCTCATCGTGCTCATCGGCATTAACACGTTCTCAAGACCGTATGTGATTTTTTGGGGGGCATCTTCCCCTTCACCACGCACTCAAGTTTCGGGCTTCACCTGGTAGTCAACTTGAATATTCTGAATTTAAAATTATGAAGGTCTTGAAGGAGGAATGCGACAAATTCCATTTGGTCAGAATTGCGGCTTTCTATCGAAGAATGTGTCACGTCCAGCGTTTCCTACCGTTCAAAATCGTCCAGAAATGCATCTCAAATTGGAAGAATATGCTGGCTACCTGCAGAGAAAGATAATAAATTGAAGAACTTACGAGGGGCGTTCAATAAGTTTTGCCTCCTTATTCAATTTTCGCGAATGAGACAATGGCTGGTATGCAAGAACGTATAAAACCGATAAAATAGCTATTTTGGGGGGTATCGTATGATAAGTTTGATTGGTTGGCCGTATGCAGAAACATTTTATACCTATCATGATAGGGTTTCAGGTTAGGAATCGAATCAATCTATTATGATCCAGAGCTTGTTTATTCTGCTTATAACGAGCTACCAGGGTGGATTGCAGTGCATTTTATTAACCCAATTATGTGAACCGTCGCAACTTGTGCTGAGCGCAGTCACTCTGAGATAGATTAAATCCCGTAGAATTCTTTGTATCGAGCCACGGCAGTCTGAATTGAAGCACTAGTCTGGTAAACGGGGTCAGATTAATACCGTTAAACCATCACACAACACTCGAGTAAGTCATGTGAGCAGATACGCATGGCATTGTTCCTGGGCGGGAGACGATGGGTAGGAGGTTGTCATCGGGAAGATTCACGAATACTTATCACGATAGGAATAAAATACCTATAATAATAGGTATGAAGGTACCTTTCGTAATAGGCCTCACGATGGATACCTATAATTTGTTCTTGCATACGGAACTGAGCAAATAATAGACCCATCGCCTGATACCCATCATGATAGCTACCATGTAATAGGCTATCAAGTGATAGGTTCTTGCATACGGGCCATTATTAAGATGTATTCATCGCACCACCCGTTCGACGTACTCCTGTTCTATCTCGTTGCAGAGTTTAATCGTGGAAATCCAGAGACGATTGCATTTTGAATCGTCTTATCTGAGTACAGTTTTGAGCACTGGAGAATTGTACCTTCCAGATCATTCTGAATTCCAGGGTGCTTCCCTGTCGGCTCAGACTTGATATTTGATAACGAGAAGTAGCTCAAGACGAGATCGGATCAATAGTGGGGGGGAGGGTCATCGTCAAACTATGTACAGCAATAGTGATTGTAAAGTATTCCGACCTGTCACTTGGGCTATTGCCAAGCAGAAGCTTCAGCCTTCCTCATGCAGACTCTTATCTCTTCCTGATAGCCGTTTCAACTTTTTAGAGTATTACGGTATCCTAGAATCGCCCTATAATAAGTATCCCTTTTGGAGCTAGAACGTGAATTATTAGGCATTTTAGGGATGAAAAAAATGCCATAAAGCACCTTGTACATCACCTTCTGCCATATTGGAGAGAATGGTCGTGAATCACTTCCAGTCGTGTGTGCTTGCTTTCTAACTAATTGGCCTAAAAAACTAAATACAGTTTCTGTCATCAGTAATAACTTAGGCAGAATGCTTTGAATCTGTCTTTGCAACTCGAGTGACGTTCTGACTACAAATTTTCCTCCGTTCCTGTTCCTATGCAACTGTGAGCGTGTGGGGCACTAATCTAACACAAATCTTCCTCATTCAGAGATTGGGGTAATGGATGGTCTCGGCAGTCCCCGTCGAGATGGCAACACTATTAGCTATCTCATGCACGCCAACATATGAATCCTCTTCAACTATGGCCTCGAGAAGAGAGCACATTTCTCAGAGATCGCACGATGGCTTGACGTGCGGTCACTTACCCTTTTCTGGAGCGAACAGCCTACTGGCAATTAGTAGTTGTCTCAGGGAAAGAGTCCTAGCACAAATTCAAGAAGTCACTACGAACAGACTTCGGTATACATTCAAGGAGAGTGCAAAGTATCATGTCGGTTCATCTCATTATGTCACCTGCAACAGCTACTCTGTAGTGGCAGAGCTCAGTGGGTATAACTAGGTCCAATAAATATGTTCCTCCCCTACGATATGATACGCAGAGAAAGGGGGAAATCATACCAAATAGAAGTCCACATTCCATTCTTCATGAGCAATCGCCTCATTTTCCTGAAGAGTCAATAAATACAGAAAACAAGAGGAGTAGGCAATACTTTTTGAACGCCCCTCGTACTTTCTCGAGTCTCGTGCTGACATCGTTGCCCAGAACATTCTTCACAACTCGCTGAAATTGTTTCATGGCATGAGACCTTGACTTGTTTCCTCATATTTGTGAATGAATTCGTTCAAACGATCCTTCGCTCAGATCTCAAAAGAGGATTATTTCGTTCCGAGAAGCGCATTGAAATTCTCGTGATTCCAGGCACAGTTTGCGTTGCTGCTGATCCTCACGGCGGCCCAGGTGGACTTCATCGTGGGGAGTTTCATGGGGCCCAGTTCCAGGGAAATCGTCGCCAAGGGCTTCGTCGGATACCAAGGTCTTCATGCGCGTCTTTCGGAGGGAATTTTCGGGGAACTTCCGATTTCACACGTGTTTCTGGCTGCGTTTAGGGGAGATTTTCGCTCAGAACTGGCGCAGCGCATATGGGCCGTCGGGGGTCGACAAATCGGACCAGGGATTCTTCTCCGTCTTCGGCGTCTTCTTCCCTGCCGTCACGGGCATCGTTGCGGGTGCTAACATGTCTGGAGACCTCAAGGTCTGTCACGGCTGCGGTTGCTCTTCGACTTTTTCGTTCCATTTTGAGCTGCGATCGCGATCATCGTTATGGAGAATTTGATTCCAATGCTTAGGCCAACCAAAGGGTTTTCAGCGGTGAATGATTTCCAACTGATCGAGTTTGGGAACGAATGACCTGAGATGAAGAGATTTGAGGAATATTGCAGGACCCCATATCGGCGATCCCAAAGGGAACCCTCATCGCCGTATTCATCACGTTCCTGACCTACCTCGGATATGGAGTGATGGCGGGGTCGTGTTCGGTCCGAATGGCCTCCGGTGACCCAGAGGAACTCCTCGATAACCCCACCAGCTTGTACCTTCATCCGGCCTTCAACTGCACTGGGAGAGACTGCAAATGGGGCCTGCTGCAGAGCAGCCAGATGATGACCATCATGTCTGCTTGGGGTCCACTCATCTATGGAGGATGCTTTGCCGCTACCCTGTCCTCTGCCATTGCGAGCATCACTGGAGGACCTCGCGTCTTCCAGGTTGAGATTCGCGGTGGGCGCGTTCGGCTGTGAACTACGTCCTTGGTTTGAGGCCTGGGTGGTATCTCCGGCGACTCGGGTGCCAAGAGGCAGCTTAGTGAAGCAGTCTCTTGGCACCAGAGTCGAGGTCGTCCACGTGAGCAAAATTGAATGGTGGTATTCCTGAGAGCACGCCCACGAACCTCGAGTTGTGCCCTGGATCACAACCGAAATGCAACCCGCCTGCAAGATGGACGAGAGAGAGAACGAGATCGCGTAGAGAAACACATTCTGATTCCTTTATGTCTGATAGGCATTGGCCAAGGACAGGCTGTACCCGGGCCTCCACTTCTTTGCGATCGGACACGGACCCAACAACGATCCTTTCAGGGGATACATCGCCTGCTTCGTTGTCACCATTGCCTGCATCCTCATCGGTGAATCCATTCCTATCACTTCTTGCGTCTCTCCTTACTTTGATCTTGTTTCGAATGTAGAGTCTACAAGCCGCAGGTGACTGGCAGTTGGTAGCGAGCCAGGCTCCCACGATAGGGAACTCAGTATGGAGGACAAAGCGATTCTCTCTTTAGATAGGAGACGTAAAAAATAAACCAGCTTTGAATGCCGAATCGAGGTAGATGATACCCAGAGTTACCACATGGTTCAAATCGAGTTCTCCGAATTCTTAGGGACTAAAGGGGGGTATCAGGTAAGATGGGTTCAAACCTGGACTTTCAATCTTCTCCACCAGGTAGCTTACTAAATCATGTATACAGGGTGGTCCAAAAGTCTCCATACGTAGGAAAAATTAACACTTTTTAAAAAAGTGTAACTTTAACATAACATAATAACCAGATGTATTAACGCGAGTTCACCATGAATGGGAGTGTCGCATCCGTATGTGTTTTCAAAGTATTGGCAACCATGTAGAGCATATTTTGCGAATAAAGTTAAAAGTTATGTTAAAAGGTGTTAATTTTCCCTATGTATGGAGACCTTTGGACCACCCTGTATATTCCGAACACCTAGCAAAAGGCCCGTAACACGCTCCCGCATGATCTACTAGTAAAACAACTAATGTAAACCTGAAACACAGGGTCTCCATCCGGAGGACTTGAAAAGTCAAGCATTAATAATTGATTCCAAGTAATCGAGATATCTGGCAGGGAAAGTAGACTGCTGCTGACATTGATTCTACCATGTAAAAGGACTCTCCCGAACTGGCAGAGCTGTGTAGATGATGTATGGCACCTATCCTCATATTCTTGTACACGTTCCTCCTCCAGCGGATCTGAATGCCGTGGCGACCCTGCAGGTGAATTTCTTCCTTGCAGCCTACGGACTCATCAACTTCTCCGCCTTCCACTCCAGCTTCACCAAGTATCCAGGCTGGCGTCCGGCCTTCAAGGTGAGAAAGAGCAGGAAACAATGAAGAGTATACAGACTGGCGAAGAGAGTTGGAACCCATGCCTCGTGCTTCTGTTACAGTTCTACAATCAGTGGTGTAGTCTGTTTGGGACGGGGTTTTGTGCGGTCGTGATGTTTCTCATCCAATGGGACGTCGCTCTCGCCACCTTCGCCGTCGTCATCATCCTTTACCTCTACGTCTCCTACAGGCGACCGGGTCGGTCCGCGTCGTGTCGATGTTTTCGATGTCACCATTATTAGTTCGACGTGTTGAAATTCTTTGCTTTGACGTTCTTCGTGGACGCAGATGCAAACTGGGGTTCGAGTACACAGGCGGCCGTGAGCATGAATGCGTTGAGGTACGTTCAAGTCTCGAACCAGGTGGAGGACCACGTGAAGACGTACCGACCCCAGGTCCTGGTCCTGGCCGGCCATCCGAGCAATCGACCTTCCCTCATGGACTTCACGTATCTCCTCACCAAGTCTTCGGCTCTCCTCGTCTCTGGGAACGTCGTTAAGGGTCCGATCAAGTACAACGAACGAGCCTCCCTCATTCAGAGGGGATACGCCTGGTTGGAGCGTCATCACATCAAAGGATTTTACGACGTGGTCGAGAGCGACCGCTTCGACGTGGGCGCTAGGGCCTTCTTCCAACTGTCCGGGCTGGGTAAACTCCACCCCAACATGGTCCTCTTGGGGTACAAGGCCAACTGGGACGAGGGCGATCCTCTTGCCGCTCTTCAATACTTCAACGTCCTCCAGTCAGAATCCATCCCGTTCCTCCTCCCTCCCAAAATGCCGACAGGAAGTCGGTTTGAAGGATGAGGCTGAAGTCGTCTGTGTGGCTTTGCAGTGACGCCTTCGACAACTGCATGGCTGTGGGAATACTCAGACTCCAGGGTGGACTCGATTTTTCCGACTACGTCGAGGAGGTTGCGGATTGCAGCGAGAAGCCCGAGATATTGTCCGGATGTTTTGATGCCTGTAAGTTCACGGAGTTTTGGCCAGATCGGAAGCCGATCAGAGTGATGCCGGATGTTAGTGACGGGGATTCCCAGATCGAGTACTTATCCGAACGGAGACGCAGGCTGGAGACCATATTTATTGTCGAGATTACTTTGTGCGTTTCAAATTTCGTCGTCAAATTTCTTTTCTTTGTCTTCAGCGCTGGGTGAATCAGAGGCATGGTCGACATCCACAGAGGATCGGGAACAGCATAAAAAGTCGGCCAAGAAATCGCGCAAGAGCGGAAAAATTTCCTATAGCGTCATGTACCGAGGGATCGGAGGGTTCTCCCTGCCGAGGAACATCTTGGACGGCCTCACCCACTTCCGCCAGCCGGTGAAGAAGGGAGAGCGGATCGATGTTTGGTGGCTGTACGACGACGGGGGGCTCACCATCCTCATCCCGTACATCCTGACTCGGAGGAGGCAGTTCTCCTCTGCCTCCCTCCGCGTCTTTTGTCTCGCTACCTCTGTAGGAGAACTCGAACACGAGCAGAGAAGGTTTCTTTTTCGGTTTGCTTCTCGTGTCTATGTATATCTGCGAGTGCAGACTCTCACCGCGATTTCAGCATGGCGGCGCTGCTGAGCAAGTTCCGCATCGACTGCAGCGACGTGGTCGTGATTCCCGACGTCCAGAGGAAGGCAGCTGACAGCACTCGCCAAGAATTCAACGCCCTCATACAGCCTTTCAGGGAGAGGGCCGAGGAATCGCGGACAGCAGGTGAGGAACCGCGATTCTCTTCTTTCTCGTCTCGTTACTCGACGACCCTTATCGTCGTGGTCTGTTGGTGGCACCGGCAGGGACCTACATTCCAGAGGCAGAATATCAGAAGATGAAGGACAAGACGAATCGGCAATTGAGGCTACGCGAGTTGCTTATGGAACATTCTCGCGATGCCTGCTTCGTCGTTATGTGAGTCTCCACGCTGTACGAAGCATAATTTATATTAAAATAATGAAGCAAATCGGACACCAAAAGCGACGGTACATGAAACGAGTAGATTCTGGCAGATGAAGAACCGTTAAAGAAATCGTATGCGAATACATCCGAGCGATTCGAGGCCACGACTCATTACCGCCAGGCTGCATCTCCCCCTCAGGACCCTGCCGATGCCTCGAAAGGGGATGGTGTCGGCCCCGCTGTACATGGCCTGGCTGGAGACGCTGACCAGGGACATGCCTCCGTTCCTCCTCGTCAGGGGGAATCAGACTTCCGTCCTCACCTTCTATTCATGATATGATCGCTCTCGTGATTCTTCTAATCGTATCCTCATAGCTGTTCGACGGTACGAAATTCATATCCTCTGCAATCGACGTACATTCTCAGTGTTCACCTATCATTGCCATGCTGATATTTATGTGTATAATTTTAGTTCGTCCTATTTGAATCCCTCCTTTTATATATATATATTTATAAAAGCAGGGTGTCTTGCAAGAGACATGCTTTCGGATTTGCAATTGTGGGAATTTTACAAGTGGCATCTCCTCTATCACTGGCCATTCCAACGTCAGTATGTCTCTTCCTCGCTTCCTTCTCCATACTCGATTTTGATCACGAGAAGATCTCTGTTCCGTGTCTAATTACTTGTAATTTCGAGTGACTTTCTCACCCATGTGAGGTGTGGGAAGAGCATCGATTTATTGGAAATAGAGATGAAAAAGCATGCACGTGCAATTGGTCCCGAGGACGTCGATTTCATTTTGTTGACCGAGGAATGGCCGTGTCGACTCGTTCATACGAGCACCGGTTTGGTTTTGAAAGCATTTTCTCCAAGAAGAACGATCGAGTTGCCACGAACTCTCGCTTTGAAGCTGGTGGAAATTCGGTACGGGGCAACTCCTTAACGCAGATAAACACAGACCATCGAAACCCATGAATGAGAAAGATGAGAGGTGAAAACGACAAGATTTTTGATGCGACAAAGGGGGTGGGGGTGGGGGGGGGGAAGGATCACGAAGGGAATGGCTTAAGGGAAAATAATGCCCAAGGCGTTATTGTGCCAAAGGGAATGAAGTTTCGGAGGCCTCCGACGTGAGGAGAAGTTGAACACGAAGAAACACATCCATCCATTCATACTATGATATATTAGAATACGCGAGGTCGATTCCTGGTTCGTGTAGTCGATGGCCTACAAGTCTTTCCCCTTCAGGGTCATGAGCTAAGCGCATTTCGTTGTTCGTTTGTGTAGCCGAGAGGCCCTCGAAACTCGTGCTTCTCCAGGTCGTGTTCTAGGCGCGTTTCGTGGTTCGTTCTTTTGGCCGAACGGCCTAGAAGCCCTGGCTT
Organism: Darwinula stevensoni; assembly: GCA_905338385.1. Taxonomy (NCBI): domain Eukaryota; kingdom Metazoa; phylum Arthropoda; class Ostracoda; order Podocopida; family Darwinulidae; genus Darwinula; species Darwinula stevensoni. The sequence continues at coordinate 15,809 of CAJPEV010004897.1, forward strand.
TTCGGGTCATAGGTTAAGCGCATTTCGTGGTTCCTTCAGCCGAGTCGCCTAGAAGGGTTTTTACCTTACCAGGGCATAGGCTTATCGCGATGCGAAGGTCGATCGTTCCGTTTAGAGGCCTAGGAGCTTATACCGGTCACGGGCTGGGCACGTTTCGTCGTTCGGTGGAGAGGATTGAAAGCTTCTGCCTACGAGTTCGTTTGCTTGGCGGCATGGTTTAGATGGCTAAACTTGGAAAAATCTGACTTTCCCTCGGAACGGGAGCGGCGAGGCAACGAAGATCTGCAATCTCCAGTCGGCAACGTGCCGATATTCACGAAGAGAGAAGAGCCGAATGGAGGCAACACCCGGTTGCGTTTACTACGGCACGACGCGATGCTGTCGACGCTGCGCGGAGAGCAGCGCGTGTACGCGTCGAACCATCGACTCGCACTCTTGCTGCAGTCGCCGGGACGCCCAACTTCGTTCCACCCGTTCCGCATGATATTGGGCCTACGAATGTGGAATGCTCTGTCGAAAACTGGTGGGCCGTTCGTTTTGAGGCGGAGAAAGGCAAACTTCGGCACGATTGTCGTCGCGATGGTAAGGTGTTCCACGAACCCATTGGAGTATCCGCTGGAGTCGAAAACGCTATCGATGGGGGGAAGATGCTAACTCGCAATTTTTGCGAGTTTATCAGGCAAACGCGTTTACTTCTTTTGGTTCGACGATCGTCGACATTTCCGATAGCGGTCCGTTCTGCTTCAAAATGATCGGCTCGGTCTATCATCGGGCTACGACCAACCGACCGCCTTTTTTTACGTCGTTCCTCCGCTAAATCGAGATCGGCGATCGCCCGTCCTCGGGTGGACCGCCATGTTCACGATGCGACCGAAGCGGTCGAAATGCGTACGCAACATTCGTCGAATATACGCCGTCGACGAGAAGTGATGTCGACCATCGAGCGAGTGTTGCGTCGAGCGAGTCCGTACGCTGAACGGTATAAAAGATCGAACGAAGCGGCACGCGACGAAGAAGCCCGTGTGAGACCGAACGGTGGGCAAACTACACGATATCAGACTACCGTTCCCACGCTGGTTTAGCGATGACAGAAGGCGACACGACGCTCCTACTAGCGCAGATGAAATTACCCTGATATTTGTCACCCATCGAGAAGGTCATGTGCCCGACAACGTGAATGCATCCAAACCACGAGCGAACATTTGAGCGCATCGACGTGTCATCGCGACATCTCGATCCCGTGGTGTTTCCTCTTTCATTCTTATCGGGTGAACCCGGCCGGACGACCGGCATGCAACATCGTCCCGGTTTCGCAACTCGGCAACCCGATGCCGTCACGATGCTACGGTTCCATGCACACAAACTTGCCGTTCGGCGTCATGTATTCGCCCCACTTCAGTGCGGGGAAACTCTTCCATCGTGCATGCTCGTGCCACGGTCGAATCTGATCGTCTCCACTTCGTAAAGAAGCACCAAGAGTTGCGTGTCGAATGCTATCGAGGATTACAACGCGGCGAATTATTCGTTGCTTGCTCGCGAGTTTTGCTCTCGCTGAAAATTCAAGTCATCGATGGACCGAAGCAAGGCAAAACGGATGCTGGCACCGTTATCGACAACGTGGTATACGAGGAAGTCCTTTTTGGTTGTCAAATCCATTTGTCTGGACTATATTTGTTCATGAGATCACCTTTCTATTTCATTCCTACGTGCGTCGCAAATCTTGATTTTCATTTTTCCTATCGCATTTGCTTACTTTACACATGGCGGCAGGTGTAGCACGCTGTGCCTCGGCATCTCCGATGCATATGTGTTACATCATGAACTGCAGATCAAACTTTGGCAGCGGAAATCTGGCTAAAACTGTTCTAAGTCGATGAGCCGTTATAAAAAAAAAGGGTAAAGGTCCTCGGGCAGAAGGTCACAACTGCGGTCACAGGCCGCCAGTAGGGAGTGACGCGGGTGACTGTATTCTCGTCATGGAGAATCCAACGCTCGATCGACTCGAAACGAAGTACGGGTGCACGACGCACGATTTCGTTCCATCGGCTTCGACGAGTCGTGAAACGGGGAACTCTTCCGTCTCCCTCGAGTTCTGCAAGGTGACGAGAGACGATCGCTTGTTCGTAGGCCGCGCTTGCGTCTCCGCTTTCTAATCGCAGGGGAAACTCAAAATCAAAATCGAATCGAATCAGTTTATTCAGGTAATTCAGCACATGCTGTAATACCATAATTTCATATCTTTACGTCATCTTTTTAATTCATTTTATTTATTTTACCCTTCAGGGATGATCTGTATATGCTGCCAGCATGGGATGGTTTTCTCTTTTTTTCTAATATTTCTCGAATACATTCAGCCAGTGAGCTCCAAATCCGTGCACAGTTATCTTTAGCAAACAGTTGCTTCAGTTTATATTTACTTGGGGATTTCCAAAAATACTTGCTCAGATAGCTTTTCCTTATGCTCACATATGCTTCGCACTCTAACAATACATGGTAGTCATCTTCCGCTTTCCAACAATAAGGACATTTGTATTCCCAATTTCTCGTTCTCCATTTATATATGCCTAGTCGAAATACAGCTAAGGTTCTATCCCTTTCTGATACTTTCTCTAGATATTCTGCCATACCAGGAGTTTCTTTTACTTCTTTGTACAGGTTTAATGTCCTCTGCTGCTTTATTATTTCG